>BLSH010538983.1:347500-358935 GCA_018402905.1 Glandirana rugosa
TGAGGGGTAGTCGGGTCCTATTAAGATAAAAAAATCCAAAAAAATTTGAAAAGTGGACGTGGACTGGACACAGGGACTGTCACGTGCGTCGTACCCGGTCCGGTGGTCTGGTGTGGTACCGGACCAGGCAGGTACGGTACGTACGACCGGAAGTAAACTTACCCGACGTCACGGACGCGAAGGTTCTACGTACGACGTAAAATTTTTATGGAAATTTGGTAAGACGAAAAAGTCGTCCGTTAAATGGGACGTCAAGGACGAGACCGTTTAAACGATTTAAAAATCTACGCACTCGGTGCGAAAATTTTTGCGTCACGCAAACACACACGTCTTTGACATCCACCCAGAGTACCATTTAAATTTTGCTCTTCACCCCAACATCTCAAAAACCGCACACACACATAGAATTATAAAAATTAACTTTAATAAACCAAGCCTTTAAACCATTCTGCTTTTGCACCATGAGACCCACCTACAGTTTCTGCACACACAAACGCACTGCGTTTTTAAAAGCGTGGCTCACGCATCTAAAAATTTAGCAAATTTGCCAGAGCAGGAACTGCAGGGTAAATTGCCTGCTGAAAAAGCAGAATGGTTTAAAGGTATTTTTAAAATGCAGCATGCATCTTGGAAGCGCAGGCACTGCAGCCCATTCAAATGAAGGCCAGCATGCATGGCATGGACGGACCAGGCCATGGTGTGGTCTGGTGGCCTGGCCCATGCTGCGTGCACTGTCAGGGACACAGGTCAGGTGCAGGTGAAAAGTTTAAAAAAACCTAAAAAAATAGAATTATCCTGGGCTGATGGGGAGTGCCGAGTGGGACTCGGGAGCCAGGGCCCAGGGGAGAAGAAAGACCTACCTACCTGGTGGTGGTCTTGTCTGCAGACTGGTCCTCTCCTCTTCCTGGCCAGCTCAGCTCTGATGGGCGCCGGGTTTCAATCGTCCTTTACACTGCCCTGGTTTAGGCAGCAAGCCCAGCCAGCACACACTCCCCTGCCTCTGGTAGCGTAGTGTCACTGTCAGTGACCATGACCGTCTGTGCCCAGCGGCTGTTCTCCTCACTCAGTGAGCTCAAGGCCCTGCCCGCCCGAGAATCCACGGATGCGATTGGTGGTGACCGCCCGGTGCCACGGTCATTGTGTGTCAGACAGACTGACTGGCTGGATGGGGCTGGATGACGTGGGTGGGGACTGGTCTGTCTGCGGCCGCTGATGAAGCATGCATGGAGGTCTGATTTTGGTAATTTACAGGCAGCACGCAGGCATAAGGGGCAGCTCTGCTTTGGGCCTCTAAACAATGACAGGGCCCTGGGCAGCTGCCCCTTTTGCCCTGCGATAAAGACGGCCCTGAGTCCGCCATTACAAATTAAGGAAAAAATGACAACTGAAACAGAAATATAGCTAAAATTATACCTAGTGTGACAGTATGAGATGCTGTCTGGATGAAATGGTTGGTTAAAACACATAGGGTATGCACATTGGCTCAATACAGGACTACAAGGCATAGATGTGGAGTGGAAAAACTGCTTTTGTAGCTTTCTCCAGGTTTTGGTATACCTGTATGGGGCTCTGTCATTTGGAGATTCCATAGTGTCTTGGGTGGGACAGAATTTCAAACTCTGTGTCTGGGTTTTGTGGAGGACCAGCAAGATGTGCTCTGATGCACACAGCCCTTATAATTAAGGTATAGGATACCTCAGGGCTCCCAGTTGGAGATTGGAGGTCTTCAGGAGTCAGAGAAGCTGCCTGTGGCATCAAAAGCCTATGTGTCTGCAAGAGACAGTAAAAGGCCTGAGGACTGAGGCTAGAGTAGCTGTGTGCTTCAGTGTGAAGCCATCCACACTAGAGGAGCTGGATGCAGTAGTGTGAAGCCATCCACACTGAAGAACCTGTGGTCTGTGTGACCTGTGAAAAGAGCAGAGGTACTGCTAAAAAGAGAGCCAGGTGGACAAGCATTTTCAGTTTATGCATTTTCACTGGAGAAGAAACCCTGAGTGGGAGACATTATATGTTGGACCTGCTTTGTGTTTTGCCATTTTTAATAAACATGGGCTGTCAGGTCCTTAAAATATCATTCCTGACTGATGTGAATCACTTGAAAATGCATCTACCACTAGAGCTAACAATCCCCCATGTTACAATGGGTGGACAATGCGTTGGGCAGCTGATGGTTGAATCCAGGTCTGTGCTCCAGTGGTGAGTTTATGTCTGGAACTGTTGGCTGTGTGTGGAATTGCAGACAGGCAAAAGGCATTGCATGCAGGTGGTGTACCTGCAACCTTTTTCTGATGTGAACCATGTAACAAGTCGCTGTGTGGGTGACTGCAAGGATGGGGTGGTCAAAGTAGAAAAAGGATGCAATCCTTGCTAAGGCAAGGGAAAAACCACTATGGCTAGAGGTTATTTCACCACATGCCCCAGCCATGCCAGAAAATTCATCTGAGTGTGAATTTGCTGTGAACTTGTGTAAATTAGTCATGTCACCCCCCCCCCCCCCAGTTAAAGGGAAAGTAAAAAAGGATGTTGTCCCTGGCAGCCTGAACCCAAAGGTGCCACAGCGTGAGGCAAGGAGGCCTCTGCACTGCATTTGTTGCAGCGAATGGGGACATGCCATTGCCCAGTGCCCCTTGTGAAAGGAAGGTTCGTGGAGTAACCAAGCTAGACAGGACGTTGATGATTCCTGGAACTCACCTGCAAAAGAATGTTACCACTGGTGTCCCATAGAGAGGGATCAAGTAACCTGGAGAAAAATGTGACTGAGAGCTGTATCCCATGGTAGTGGAGAAAAGCCAGCGTGTTCCTAAAGAATACAGAGCTGCAGGTACCCCTAGCAACTGGGAGCCCATATTTTTTGCAGAGAGTGCCGTAGTGTCAAAAGGGCTGCAGTGGCACACCATGACCATATGGGGGAATCAGCCCGTGCCACAAATACCGGACAGTGCACTCAAGTAAAAACTTTAACGACAGCTGCAGGATTAGGGTTGCCACATCATCCCTTTAATCCAGGACACATATGAATTACACAGGTTCTGAGGCTAATTTAATGCAGATAAGGCACCAAGTGAGTTTAATTACCACCTTAATCAGTCACAGAACCTGTGTAATTCATACGTGTCCTGGATTAAATGGATGATGTGGCAACCCTATGCAGGATCCGTCAAGACTGATGCAGTTAGGGGAATGATCCCGGTGAAACAGGAGTGTGTCCAGTTGGGAGATCAGCACCACATGAGAAAATGGACTTGTGTGCTACCCACAGCAGTGAGGAGAAACCCAGCTTGCAGCAAGGTCCACTCCTAAGGTAATTCAGCAGAGTACTGGGAGAGATGTACTAGGGGTGACCAAAGCAGTCTGTGGCCATGTTCCCTAGCCCAGTAACACATGCTGCAGAGTTGCCCAGGGAAACCTCCCAGGAGCCCACAGTGTTGGAGCGAAGGTAGGGTTGCCACATCATCCCTTTAATCCAGGGCACATATGAATTACACAGGTTCTGTTGCTGATTAAGGTGGTAATTAAACTCACTCGGTGCCTTATCTGCCTTAAATTAGCCTCAGAACTTGTGTAATTCATATGTGTCCTGGATTAAAGGGATGACGTGGCAACCCTAAGCGAAGGGTTTCCCAGGTCAGCTATGGAGCTCTTTAAGTGGGTAACAGGCAACCCACAAGAGCTGACATTGCATCAAGATGACCCTGATGATGTTGAAAAAGGTAATTCTGAAAATATGTTAGAGAGTGGTTTCAGTAATGTGTTTAATAGCCATGGTGGGAGTATAATATCCCCTGTGGCAACCAGAAGCAGAGCCACAGGGTTGTTCATGGAAGTCTCAGGAGCTCTCAATGCGTTGGAGCCAGAGATTAAGAACAACACTAATACTGCTCTTGTGGAACAGAGGGGGTTAATCTAACTGACAAAAGCTGAAGGTACACAGCTGAGTGTGTTTGTAGCAACACCAGGGCAAGCTGGACAAAATGGTGTATTGCAGCCTGCCTTGATTGATGACGCATGTAAAAGCATGTTGTCACCATAGGATGTACTGTATATAAAACTGACAAAGGTACTGTTTGTGCTGCAGAGGCCCTGGTGCCCCCTAGAGCAGGTGATGAGATGCTGTGGAGCACGCATAATGGAAGTGCAATGGATTGGGACAGCTGGGTCAAAAAATTGATAGCCCTGCTAGGCAAAACTATGTGGTGCAGCAAGGGGATGGAAACAACAACTGCTATGCCAGACAGGGGGATCGCAGAGTGGCCGGTGGTTGAGGGCGTGTTGGTGCCCGCGAAGGTTGTTCCCCTTCAATCAAAAGGCCCGATTAAGGGCACATGCATGGCAGACGTGATATCCATAGCCCAACCGCTGAATGACAAATGTCAAGGTGACCATGTAACTGATGTTGAAGGGGATGAGAGGAGATGAGTAAGAAACATGCATCTTATAGAGCTCCAGGGGAACACCAGGCTGTGATGGGTACCTCCAGTGAGGTGGAGGCCCCTTTAAATGTCTCAGTCTCTCAAGCTGCAGTGAATGAACCCCTCCTCGTCTCTGGTAAGGGAAAGGTCCCTAAAAAGGTGTTGCATATTGATGCGGAGTGCATTGAAATGACAAGTATCTGTACACTTAAGTGTCTTCACCGCAGTCGGACAAGGTGGTACTATGTAGTACCAATGGGTAGAGTCAGATAGTACAAGCTATTCTGAGTAACAATATTAATGAGTGAACTTGGTTAATACAACGTAGCCATGCACTCCCTTGAGAGTAGCTAATAGTTGTGGTTCACCTTATAGCTGCCCTCAATCCCACCATATCTCACACATGCGTAGAAACTGATCTGGTCAGCACTTGTTTTTATTGTTTTATTTAGGGGAAATAACTTGGATGGGGAAAAGGGGTGACTGTGGGCTGCCCCAAGAATTATGGTACATGAACTCCATATACAGTCCTGTATATGCACACTGACTCTGCAGACTATCCTTCTGCAGACTGTTACTCCTAGCAACTCTTCAGCACATCACTTGCTGACCATTTATCCTACAATTCTTTAGTCCAGTACTGTACTTGCAGACTATCACTCCTTCACTTCTCTCCAGCTCCACTTCACTTAGTTTCCAGATCAAAAGGAAATTTATCAAGCTTCTCTATTCTTTCCTCTTCACCGTTGCTAACACATGGTGAGGCCTACAGTGAGTCAGCTGGGCCTCAGGACCACCTATTATAGACCAGGGCTCATGGGCCCCTGAATATGTAGCAAAGTACTTGAGTGCTAGCCGGGCCTTTGATGGACTACAACTCCCAGCGCATTCCTCTTCCAGGTCCCATCAAACTGCTTTTCCTCAGTGACACTCCTTCTCCTGACTGGCTCCCAAGGCTTCCACACACTGTCCACTATAACTCGCCCAGCCTGCTCCAGCACTCTCTCTTCCAGATTCCAAGGTCTGTTACTCACCGACACTGGTGGATCACTTTAAAGTCTCTCTCTCTCTCTGTAGCACCTCTGCTGTTCTCCCGTTCCCATGTGTGACTCCAGGAATCACCTTCACTCCTGGCTGAACCTCCAGGCCTCAAGGTCACCCCCCCCCCCCAGATGGGGACGACCTCCTGGGTAGAGGGCTCCACAGCACCTCCTGCTACATCTAAGACTTCCACCCAAATTCTCCTCCCAGACTGACCCAGCCCAGAGTATATAAGAAGGCCTCCCCCCTGCCAATCCAAATTCTCATGACACTACAAATGATCACATCTCTTGTCCCATCTTTATTCTGTAAAATTCCAATACTTCCCAGAAGAAGGTAGGAGGACCCAGTGACCTCATCTGTTGGGCTGCCCCAGTCCTACCTGAGCCACTCCCCAAGCCCAGATCAAAACATTCAGGCCTACACATACAGTCAGACCTGACTAATTTTTGTCTCTCCTAGCAAAAACCCTGCTACAAAAACGCACCTATACTATGGGGGCACTACAACAATGTTTACTAACAAAATAGCAGCTGATCTTACAGTTCCCTATGAAGGTGTATCAGGAAAGGTTTCACCTACTGGTGGCACTGTGGCTCCCAGATCTATGGACTGCAGATCTGGTGTTCACCAGTGGGTGTCTCTCAGCAGTCAGAGGCTGACGGTCGGGAGAGGAATCACCTGCTGGTGGCACTGTGCTCCCAGATCTTTAGGCTGCAGTTCCTGTGTACACCAGGGGGTGTCTCTCGGCAGTCAGGAGCTGACATGATCCCCTGCAATCAGGCATCAGCTGATGATGATTGCAGCACGTATATTTAACCATTTCAGCCCCAGAAGGATTTACCCCCTTCCTGACCAGAGCACTTTTTGCGATACGGCACTGCGTCGCTTTAACTGACGATTGTGCGGTCGTGAGATGTTGTACTCAAACAAAATTGACGTCCTTTTTTCCCACAAATAGAACTTTCTTTTGGTGGTATTTGATCACCTCTGTGGTTTTTATTATTGGCGCTATAAACAAAGACCGACAATTTTGAAAAAAAAAAAAGTGTTACTTTTTGCTATAATACATATCCAAAAAAAAATTATTCATCAGTTTAGGCCAATATGTATTCTTCCTCATATTTTTGGTAAAAAAACAAAAATCGCAATAGGCGTATACTGATTGGTTTGCGCAAAAGTTATTGCGTCTAAAAACCATGAGAATTGATTTATGGTGTTTTTATTTATTTATTTTTACTAGTAATGGCGGTGATCAGTGATTTTTTATCTGGACTGCGATATTGCAGCGGACAGATCGGACACTTTTGACACTTTTTTGGGACCACTGACATTTGTCAGCGATCAGAGCTTTAAATAGCCACTGATTACCGTATAAATGTCACTGGCAGGGAAAGGGGTTAACACTAGGGGGCGATCAAGGGGTTAACTGTGTTTCCTGCTAGGTGTTTCTAACTGCGTGGGGGCTGGGATGACTGGTGGATGAGAGTGATCGCTGCTCCCATATACTGGGAACATACGATCACTCTCCTCTCGCCTATCAGAATGGGTATCTGCTTGTTTACATACACGGATCCCCGTTATGTCACTGCCGGATAGCAATCGCGGGTGGCCGGCGGACATTGAGTTTGCACCACCCACTGATTGGCTCCCCAGCTAGCGCGTGAGCACGCCTACAATACTCGGTCCTGAGACCCGCCTTCAGGTGACAGTGGTTTGCGCAGGAGAGCCTCTTTGTGCCTCTGAACTTTGTTCCTGTGTTTCTGAAGCCTGAATCCCGTCTCCTGTTTCTGTCCCTTCCTACCCGCTCTGTCTGTCTAATGGTTCCCTTTCCCTGTCCTGTCTTGTTCCCAGCTCCCCCCCTGCTTGATCTCCCGTATATGACCCTGACTTGGTATGCTTAAGATTTGGTTATTCTCTGCTCTGTACAGATTTGATTTAGACTGTAATTTATTGTGTTTTCACTGTTGGTTGGTTCACTAGGTGGGTTACACTATTTACTATATTGGAGGTGTGTTTTCTTTGTTATTCATTTATGTTTTAATAAATCATATTATTTACACTGTACCTGTGTTTGGTACACTCTGTTGCAGTCCACACATTTCTGGTCCCTCCGGTCCCTGACAGGGTGCTTCCAGATACTATTGGATATGGAAGGCACTCTGGAGAGCTGCTAGAGACATCAGAGGTCTCTTTGCCTGATGTGGTGACAGAGAATGCTTCTGCTAGTGTGGTCCAAGGTGCAGAAGAGCAGGGATTAGTAAATTGCTCAAATACTACCTCATCCGCTAGACCTAATAAGAAGGAAGGGCCTGATATAGAAATGGACAAACACAAAGCAAAAGTCCAACATATAATGTCTCCGGGTTCTTCCCCACTAAAAATGCATAAATGGAAAATGCTAACCCACCTGGCTCTCTCTTTAGCAGTACCTCTGCTCTTTTCACTGGTCAAACAGACCATGGGTTCTTCAGTGTGGACAGCTTCACATTACTTCATCCAGGAAGGGCCTGATATCGAAATGGACAAACACAAAGCAAAAGTCCAACATATAATGTCTCTGGGTTCTTCCCCACTAAAAATGCATAAATGGAAAATGCTAGCCCACCTGGCTCTCTCTTTAGCAGTACCTCTGCTCTTTTCACTGGTCAAACAGACCATGGGTTCTTCAGTGTGGACAGCTTCACATTATTTCATCCAGCTCCTCTAGTGTGGATGGCTTCACACTGATTCACACAGCTACTCTAGCTCCAGGTCATTTACTGTTTCTTGCAGACACACAGGCTTTTGCTGCCACATTCCACTTCTCTGACTTCTGGAGACCTCCTGTCTCCCTTGGGTGAAGCAGTCTCCAACTGGGAGCACTGAGGTACTCCTATACCTTCATTATAAGTGCTGTGTGCACACACCCTGCTGGTCCTCCACAAAACCTGGACACAGGGTTGGAGATTCTGTCCCGCTCAAGATACTATGGAATTTCCAAACTACAGAGACCTATCCAGGTATACAAAAACCTAGAAAAAGCTGCAAAAGTAGTTTTCTCCACTCCACATCTATGCCCTGTAGTCCTGCGCTGATCCAATGTGCACACCCTGTGTCCTTTAACCAATCATTTTCACTGTGACAGCATCTCATACAGTCACACTAGTTAAAACAAGAAACACATTTTAAAGTGAACCATGCCTTTAAAATGATGAAGTGTGTGTAGCTCCCCCACAGAGTATGTGTGTTTTCTAGCAAGGTTTTGGCCAGGAAAGGTAAATTTAGTCAGGCCTGACTGTATTGTGCAGGCCTGGGTGTTTAATCTGAGCTGGGAGGAGAGACTCAGGGGGGATTGGGTTTACTAAACAGATGAGGTCACCAGAACCTCCCTCTCTGAATCCAGACACCTGGTGTTGGTCTCTGGGCCGAAAGCTGTGAGATAGGTGGAACCATCTGGAGTATTCTAAGGAGCCCTGACCAATCCCCATGCAGGGTTGTCAGGGACAGGCCTCCTTAAATACTCTGCGTCAGCCCAATCTGGGATGAGTAGTGTCGGGTGGAAAGTCAGATGTAGCTGAGACGCTGTGGAGCAGGCCCCTACCCGGGAGGTTGCCCCCAGTCTGGGGAGGGTAACCTTGGGGCCTGGGAGTTCGGGTGCAGCCAGGGAGGAGAGGGATCCTTGGAGCACCACAGAAGGAACAGGAGAACAGCGGAGGTGCTACACAGTGAGAGACTTTAAGAAACCCACAGGTGCGATGAGTGACGGTCCCTGGGACTGAAGGAGAGAAAGTGCTGGAGCAGGCTGGGAGAGGAAAGTGGACAGACTGTGGGAGCCTTGGAGGTCAGTCAAGGGAAGGAGAGAGTCACTGAGGAAAAGAGAAGGTCTAGGGGACCTGGAGTCAGCGATGGGCTGGGGGTTGTAGTCCATCAAAGGCCCGGTTAGCACAGAAGTACTTTTGCTGCACAGTTAGGGGCCCGTGTGACCTTTACCCGTAATGGGTGTTCCTGAGGTCCTGCAAGGACAGGGTAGGCCTCGCCACTTGCTAATCGCAGTGAAGAACAAAGCATAGAGGCCTAATAAATTCCTTTTAGGCCGGAAACCAAGTACTGAGCTCAAGGGTGAAGGAGTAATAGTCTGCAGAGGGAGAGTCTGCATTGTCAGCGCACGCATACAGGCTTGTATGTGCCAACTTTTTACCATAATTCTACTGGGCATCCCACAGTAAAACCCTTATCCCCATCCAAGTTATTTTCCACAATAAAACAACAAAAACAAGAGACGGTCCGGTCAGTGTCTCTGGATGTGTGATATGGTGTGATTGAGGTCAGCTAGCAGATGAACCACTACTTTCAGCCACTCTCAAGGGAGTACATGGCTACATGTGTGCTAAAGAAAGATCCTCCATAAAGAAATGTAGAGGGAAACAACATCTCTCACTTGGTCACTTAGTGCAAGTGCAGGAGATGCATAGGTTAGTGTTAATGTATCATTCACTGGCAGTTTCTGCCCAAAGATCCTCCTGCTAATGCCTTTATTTTGCACTTCCTATTTTATTTAAGATAAACATCTTGTGTGAATATCATTAAGGGCTATGTCCTTTTTAGATTGAATCACTCTCCTCGTTTGTCCTTCTGAAACAATTTGCTTATTTAGCATGCCACTTAGCAGTGTTCTTTCCTTTTAGAGCCAATTCACACTGGAGCGGCACGACTTGCAGGGAGAAACAAGTCGCCCCGCTCGAGGCGACCTCAGCACAGCTTGCAAGGAGACTTCTATCCATAGAAGTCAATGCAAGTTGCGCTGAGGTCGCCCCGAAAATAGTGCAGGAACCTTTTTCTAAAATCAGAGCGACCTGAGTCGCTCCTATTAGAACGGTTCCATTGCACTGATTGGAGACGATTTGTCAGGCGACTCACCTGCACCTGACAAGTCGCCTCAGTGTGAACCGGCTCTTAGGGTAGGGTGACTGCTGGGATTTATCCCATTCAAGAAAACTCATGCCACAGTGTTTTTCCTCCTGACAAGCTTGGCTTCTTTGAAGGTGGATCTATATAGCTTGATCACTCCCCTAATAAATACTGCACCAGAGAACAATAAAGAATCTCAAGGTCATCATAATGCTTAAAGTGCACAGATATCTTCTAGGACTTTAAACTTGAAAATCTTATTGTAATTCATGTAACTTAATTATGTGTGTTTAAAATAAATATCTGGGCAATAAGACAAAAATCTGAGAAGTATCTGAATGATACAAGTAGCAATGAAATTGTGCTAAAATCAAACTGCCCAATAATGTTACCTTTAACTTAAAGAGTAACTCCACTTCTGTTGAGAAATAACCCCCACCCCACCCCCCGGGATATCTATGTGCTTTGCAAGGATTTTGCTTGTTCAAATAGTTTATTGTGAATAGTGTTGAGCGAACTCGGACTGTAACGTTCGGGTCCGTACCGAACTTTAGGGTGTCCGTGGCACGGACACGGACCCGGACATTTCAAAAATCGTTCGGTTTCGGTCCGGGGTTCTGCTATTTTACTCCACGTGTTGAGAAGCTGCAGGGCAGCCAATCAACAAGCGTTTCACTGGTTTGCCCTTAGAAGCCATCACAGCCATGCCTACTAATGGCATGGCTGTGATTGGCCGGTGCATCATGTGACCCAGCCTCTTTATAAGCTGGAGTCACAGTGCTGCAGTCACATGCTCCTTGGGTTAGTGTAGGGAGAGGTAGCTGACTGCGTGAGGGACAGATTTGAGACATTTTAAGACCTGATCCTGCATCCTGAGATAGATTACTTTACTACTGCTGTCTGTGCTGTTGCTCTGAGGACAGATAGCAGAAATTAGAGATTTCACATACCGCTGCTTTGAGTTGCAGATCAAGCTCTGCATAGAACAACGATCGCTACGATCGTGCTCTACGATCAGATTGTTGGGGGAATTTGAGATTTCAAATACCGCTGCTTAGAGTTGGAGATTTGCAGATTAAACTCTGTCCAACGAAA
>BLSH010538983.1:369669-382811 GCA_018402905.1 Glandirana rugosa
CGACGTACGTCCCACGACCTCCGGTACTAGTACAGTTTAATCATTTAGGCGTGATAAGGACCGGGAGTCTCGTACCCCCATCAGACAGACGTCACAATTACCCGGCTATGGTAGGATATTTCGATGTGTGCACTGGGGTAGAGGAATAAAGTGAAAGAAAGAATTTTACAAATCAGTGATTACCCCGTATTGAACAGTACGCTGAACACGAACGTTTCAGCCTCACGAACAGTGTAGTCACACTTAGCCCGGAATCAGACAATTAAAAATCTGACTCACAAGGGTTTAAGTTCGTGACGAAAATGGATAGTCTGTTCTTCACACGTGTCTTGTTTTACTTTTGTTCTGTGCACACTTCTTGTCTGATAGGTAAAAGCAGTGCTTGAATTTGGGAACACTCAGTCTAAAAATTAACAGACTAAGGCCCGATTCACACTGATGTGACAAGCACTCCGACTTTGCAAGCACAAGTCGCATGACAAGTTATGCCCCATTAGTGACTAAACATTTTAAGAAAGAAAGTGAAATAAGGAGATGGGGTCACGTGTGTAGCTTTATAGGATGGTATCGGCCCATTAACACTGCAGACAGACTACCCCCATGCTCTGAGGGCCAGGAATAGTGCGGATTTACTAATTTGACATGATCATGGCCTCCAGCACCCTGCATGCAGCCAGCAGAAACAGTCAAGATGGAGAACATAACTCAGACACAGCACCAAGCACAGACACTACCATTCAGTCACCTCTGCAAATCAGGCATATGCAGTGAAAGTGATCTGATCCTGGGATGCATTCCCAGACACCATCATCTGTGAATAAAGACTCCCTTGAACAGTGGCGGCTGGTGAAATTTTAGGATGGGGGGGTGCCGGACCCCGCCCTTCTTTTTGGCCACTCCCACTTATAAGCCACACCCCTTATAGATTCCACTCATTGTGTCCGGAGCAGTTGCGGCTGGTGCTCCAAATTTTTGGGTGTGCAATCAAATTGAAAAATTAAACTGTTAGTAATGCAGCACTGTAAATAGACATTTATCAGGTGATTATATATAATTACTGCTGTATAAAATATTGAAAATGGTAATGTTTACGTCAACTGTTAAAGAATGCAATAAATGTACCATGAATCAAACAATTTTTCTTTAAAATAGTAAAAAAACTTTATTGTTCAACCAAAAAACAACAATGACACCCACGTGTTAGGCAAATATAATTAGTGGACAAATCTGAGCATATGCAGAAATCCCCAGAATATAATCGTCCAATCCCAGAGATTAAATTATTGATGAACGTCTTGTAAGCTCCTCTCAGGTATAGCAGCCTGGAACACATATGAACAGCTCCCTCAGTAATCATGGGTCTTCAAGGTATACGCTCACAGGTAGGATCAAGTTCTCTCACAGATAGTAATATAGGAGAAAAAAACTTTGCATAGTGTGACTCCTGATATAAATAATCATGCACCCACCACCAGTTAGGAAAGACCCCCAAACCAGGTATCACAGTGCTGAATAGGGGACACACACAGCACCCTTGTGTCAGGCAAATATAATTACCAGAAGGTAGACAAATCCTAGCATAGCCAAGATCCTCAGTGTGCAGAGTCCGGGGAGCGTGCTGGAGTGTGCAGAGTTTGGCAAGCGTGCTCTCTGTCCTTCGGCAAAATCCTCCTTCTCCTCCGAGATAGGCGTCCAATAGGATTGCCTGTCTTCTCCGCCAATTAGGAAACTGGTAACATACCGGGGCTTCCTGACTGGCTGAGGGCAGTTCCCAGTTAGAAAGGCAAATGTTCATTTGCCTTTTTAAGGGCTTGGGGCGGCACGCTTTGCGCCATAAGCCAGACTTTAATGAAGCGAATTAGAGCCTACGGCTCTAATGAGATGCTTCATGGACACCCCCGCCACGGTAATTCATGCTGCCGGCCCCACAAAGGGGCCGGCTGCATGAATTTGGGGGGTGGTCACGGACTGCCATGGATAGATTCAAAATAGATTTCCAAAGCAAACAATATCCTTTCTTGTATTAAGAGAGGTATGGATTCCACAGATAGAGACATCATTTTGCCCCTGTACAAATCATTAGTAAGACCTCATCGGGAATATGCAGTTCAGTTTTGGGCACCAGTTCATAAAAAGGATATTGGGGAACTGGAGAAAGAGCAGAGTAGGACAACCAAACTAATAAGAGGAATGGAGGAGCTCAGCTATGAGGAAAGATAAGAGGAACTGAATTTATTCTCTCTTGAGAAGAGGAGATTAAGGGGGGATATGATCAACATGTACAAATACATACTGTAAGTGGTCCATATAGTGAACTTGGTGTTGAGTTATTTACTTTAAGGTCATCACAAAGGACAAGGGGGCACTCTTTACGTCTAGAGAAAAGATTTCATCTCCAAATATGGAAAGGTTTCTCCACAGTTAGAGCTGTAAAAATGTGGAATAGACTCCCTCCAGAGGTGATTTTGGCCAGCACGGTAGATTGCTTTAAAAAGGCCTGGATTCTTTGCCTAATGTAAATCAGTTGTTCTCCACTCCTGTCCTCGGGACCCACTAACAGGCCAGGATTGCAAGATAACTGAAATACATCCCAGATGATATCATTTGCTGCTCAGTGATTGCAGAATTCTAGTCTGCATCTCCCCAAGGTAATACTTAAAATCTGGCCTGTTAGTGGGTCCTGAGGACTGGAGTTGAGAACCACTGATGTAAATAATATTACTGGGTACTAACATTTTTAGGTAAAGCTGATCCAGGGTGAATCCGATTGCCTCTCGGGGGATCGAGAAGGAATTTTTCCCCCACTATAGCAAATTGGATCATGCTTTGCTGGGGTTTTTTGCCTTTCTCTGGATCAACTGTGGGTGAAGGATTGTATGGTTATATATATTTTTTCTATTTTTTTTTTTTTGGTTGAACTAGATGGACTTGTGTCTTTTTTCGACCTGACTAACTAACTATGTAACATTGTGTCAGCGGTGTTAAAAAGAAAGCAATGTGTCTATACCACTTAAAGGCACAGTGTACTGCAGTGTAACTGTAAACCTGCAGCATGGAGGACTAGGTAAAGGCCTTGCCCCAAAGTAATGCCGCACAGCAACAGACTTATAAGCAAGCTACTGCTGCACAACAAGGAACGAATAGACTGTTGGTTGCTCAGCAGCAGCAAGCCCAAGCAACCAGCAGGCTGTGGCTGTCCTGGCTCTGGCAACAGGGGCTCAAGTGGCTACCTTGGCTCAGGCAGCTGAGAAAGGTCAGCAGGTCTTAGCTGATGTACTACAGTGGATACCGACCCAGAATGCAAATGTCTCCACAGGGTCCCCTGGTGACACCCTGCCAGGCACCAAAAGTCACCTTTTACAAAAGATGTACTTTTGAGAGAACTGCTGAGGTGCAGGCCTGGCCTAAAGACTGCTGGGCTGTGCTTGTGGCACCACTGTTAGCAAGGAACTCCCAAAAGGCATACTTTGAATTGTCCGCTGATGCTGCCTGAGATTATGAAAAACTAAAAGCTGAGATCTTGCGGTGTCTGGGTGTCAACACGGCAGTGAGAGCACAGTGAGTACACAACTGGAGTTTCAAGGCAGATGAAGACCCCTGCTCCCAAATGTATGACCTAATCAACCTGATCAAATGGTTGCTGTAGCCTGAGATACTCACAGGGCCCCAAATAGTGGAAAGAGTTGCAATGGACCGGTTCCTGAGAACCAGAGGGGCATTTATGCACTTTTAGTTCAATCTGATTTTATTGGAGAAAAAGATCAGAATACAGAGTATATCGCAATCTACAGGGTGGGCCATTTATATGGATACGCCTTAATAAAATGGGAATGGTTGGTGATATTAACTTCCTGTTTGTGGCACATTAGTATATGTGAGGGGGGAAACTTTTCAAGATGGGTGGTGACCATGGCGGCCATTTTGAAGTCAGCCATTTTGAATCCAACTTTTGTTTTTTCAATAGGAAGAGGGTCATGTGACACATCAAACTTATTGGGAATTTCACAAAACAATGGTGTGCTTGGTTTTAATGTAACTTTATTCTTTCATGAGTTATTTACAAGTTTCTGACCACTTATAAAATGTGTTCAATGTGCTGCCCATTGTGTTGGATTGTCAATGCAACCCTCTTCTCCCACTCTTCACACACTGATAGCAACACTGCAGGAGAAATGCTAGCACAGGTTTCCAGTATCTGTAATTTCAGGTGCTGCACATCTCGTATATAGGGGATTAAAGACTTTAGTTAAGAAGGGAGCTAATAGGGATTTAAATGTCTTGTAGAATTTAGGGGTAAATCCATCCGGGCCAGGACTTTTGCCAGAAGGTGTAACGGCTATTGCTGTCGCTACTTCGTCTTCTGTGATGTTCAACTCAAGGTCTTTAACAGTATCGTCTGCTAAGCAGGGGAGTGCTGTGTCTGCTATGTAGGTCGTGACTTCCGTCTCGAACGTGGGTGAGGGAGGGTGGGTCGCCTCAGGAGTCAAATTGTATAAAGAACGATAAAAGTCTCCAAACGTTTGTGAGATTTTTAGGGGTTCACTGACCAATTCTCCAGCCGAAGTCCGGACATGTGGAATAAAAGTGGAAGGTGGGACAGGGTGTAAGGAGTGGGCCAACGGTCTACCACACTTGTCTCGAAATTTGTATTGGTGCAAAGTTAGCTTATCAGCATAAGTTTGTGCTGAAGCCTCGTATAGGTTGCGAAGTTGAGAGCGGGCTGTCGTGACCTCTAAGAGAGCTTGGGGTGTCGGGGCGTGTTTATGGCGAGTTTCGAGTGCACACAACTTATCCACAGCAGCTGCTATGTTTGCCATGCGCACCCTCTTCAGACGAGTCCCGATCTGTATAAAGGCTCCCCGCGGGACCGCCTTAAGTGCCTCCCACTGAATCGGGAGGGGGGTGGGATCGGTAACATGATCTGTAAGGAAGTTGGATATGGTTTCCATCATTCGGGATGCTCAAGAAGAGAATCATTTAAGCGCCACTTCCCATTCCCTCACTGGGGTAGAGGGAACTGTCAAAGTCAGGTAGACAGGCGAATGGTCAGACCAGACCATTGCTCCTATGTCACAGTCAGGTGTCCAGTCTAGGCAGCTGTGGTCAATAAGAAAGTAGTCAATATGACTATATGTGTGATGTACCTGTGAGAAGTGAGTGTCGTTTCTGTGTTTGGAATGAAGAACCCTCCAAACGTCCAGGAGATGAAAGTCGTGGAGAGATCACCTGAGGGTCCTCAGTTTAGTGAAGGAAATTGAGGTATGGGAGGTTGGAGAGTCTAACAGAGGATCCGGAGGATCATTAAAATCTCCTCCTAGAATCAACTTGCCTTCAGCGAAGGTCGACAGCTTTTTCAAGTATTGTAGTGCAGCTGGTATTTGTTCAACATTTGGTAGGTAGAAATTGGCAATCGTAAATATCGATCCCCAGAGCGAGATCTTTACAAATATATATCTCCCCTGAGGATCGGAGAGTTGATCTATGAGTTGGATCGGGAGCGTCTTATGGAAGGCAATAGTAGCTCCTTTAGATTTCTGAGTCGGGTTCGTATTATGGAACCATCTATTGAAGTAATAATTGGCGCAGGATGGGACAGAGTCCGAGCGAAAATGAGTTTCCTGTAGAAGGAATACATGAACCTGCTGTTTGTGCATGTGATAGAGAACTTGGCCCCTTTTAGAGGCAGTATTGAAGCCATTGACATTATAAGAGCAGAGCTTCAGTTTCGGGCAGAATGACATTGTGTGAGCCATGGTGTATTTCCGAAAAAGGGAGAGTAAAGGAGAGACGGAAAAGAAAAAGAGATTAGCTAGGAGAGGGAGGAGAAGCAAGACAGTGTAAAAGGGAGTATGGAGATCAGGAAGTGCAAGGGGGGATGGGAGGTGAGGGAGGGTGTGTGTCTATGTAAACTAATACTCACACACACAAATGCGCAAAGAAAAGGAAGGTCTGAATGATAGAGACCAGGTAGGAGGCTCCTTTTATTGGGCCTGGGATTACTAAGATGTCAGCGTCCGCTGAACACCACGTGTAGAAACACGTTCAAGACACAGTACGTGTCTAACCTATTTGTAGGTGGGTAGGCGTATTGGAGAGAGCCAATCCGTGAGCCCAGAACAGGCAAAAATCGTAGAAAATAACACTTTAAACCACAACAATTAACATGGTATAATACTTATCACTCACCCTAAGGGTAATATAAATGCAAAACTGGTGGAGGACGAGTGGCCTCGACGGGTAATAGGCACACGAGAGCCACTCTCCCCCCCGGAAGGGAGATTTCCATGGTAGCTCTAGGAGGCCGATAAGGGTAAGGCGTCCCCCAGTGCTTGACCATAAATATCATAGATTCCGTATACATCCTAACAGAAGGACAATACCATTGAAAGGGAAGAAGAACCTGTGCATAAAAAAGGAAGGGGGCATAGAAGATTTCTCGTAACCATATGGAAACACATACCTTCAAAGTATACCCATTAAATTCAAGACCAGACATGAGGATTCCCAGAGGAGCATTGCGCAAGAGGTCCCAGTGGCCCACTAAAGCCTAAAGAGGGCAGTGGGAGCTCCCCGCCATACGGTCCACCCTCCGTCCCTGTCAGGCGCAACACCACCGTCCATAGAGACATCTAGGGGGGACACGTAGGTCTCTTTACATGGTAATAATCCCGTCCTAAGGGCAGTGCCGCAATCCGACCGGGGCGAACAGGAACCGGGGGATACACCTCGAAGCCAGCAGGTCACATATCTAAAGTACAGTATAATGTCACCAATGGAGTCCGATGTTCGCCCGAACTCCAGCCGAAGAGATAACATCAGCGAAGAGCAGGGCGAAGATCAAATGGATAACCTGGTTGCATACCTCAGAAGAACAAAAGACTGTCTCTTTAGTCTATTGAGGAGGCTGTATAACCAGTCCTGTGAGGGTTTCTAGTATATCCTTGTGTAGCGAATCAAGTGATGCTTGCGGCGTTGTGGTAGGGAACCACTGCCTTGGAACCCCGGGTTCTCTTGTGGGGGGGTCTAGCCAGTTTGGCACAGTGATTGGTTCCTGTTCCAGAAAAAGGAAGAAGGCTGGAAGCTGGCTCGGCTTGGGCAGAGTGAACTTGTTGCTAGCTTTGGACACCTTGACGCTAAAGGGGTGACCCCAGGTGTAGGTCGCTCCAGATTGGCGTATCATCTCCAGTAGGGGTCAGACTACCGGACGCATGTAGAGGGTGTTGCAGGATAGATCAGGATATAAGTGAACCTGAGAGCCATCAAAGTCCACTGAGCCTAGGTGCCATGCTTTACGCATTATTTCTTCCTTAAGGGTGAAGTGGTGCACTCTGCAGAGAACATCCCGGGGGTGGTCACTGTTGTCTCTCCTGGGCCCCCGCACCCAGTGTACCCTATCCAACTCTATAGGAGAGGAGGCCTCTCTGCTCAGTACTAGATTGAGAATGGTGGTAACGGTCACTCTTAAGTCAGCTGCAGTTGTGGCCTCAGGGATACCCTGTAATCTGATGTTGTTCCTGCAACTCCTATTTTCACCATCATCGATGCGCAATTGGTGCTGTCGTAGACGGTACAGGTGATCTCTAGAGGCCGTTTCCAGGAGAGTGATGCGTGCTTCATGAGTGGATTGGGTATTTACTATGGTGGAAACTGTGGTCTCCATTGCGACTATGCGCTGCTGAAGGGCTTGCATGTCCCTGTGGAGGGAGGTCTCCTTTTTTGCTGCCCAGGATTCGAATTCAGTCCGGAAGGCTAACAGGAGGGCAGAGGCCTCAGATCTTGGGGCCTCTCCAGAGGCAATGAGGGTTGTGGCAGGGTGCTCCGGGACTGTAGAAGGAGCTGCAGAGGACTTCGGCCTGGGTGCTAGGTCTCGATGGTTTAAGGGTACAGCAACGTCAGAGTCCCCATCACTTTCCATGTTGCTGGGGGGGGAGGCTAGTGTTTCCCTATATTGTGGCTTCCCGCCTTCTTATCTTTAGCTGTCCGGGTGTCCGGTTGGGGTGTGCGGAGTAAGTAACGCTGCATTGTACTCTGTTGAAGGTCAGCAGGGTCAGGGAGGTGAGTGATGTGTGCCATCTTGTCAGGAGCAGAAAAAGTGGGTGTTCTGGCATCTAAAGTCAGCCTGTCTGGGCCAGGCCTCCAGGGGCACTGCCCCAGGAGTGGATAGGCAATAGGTGAAGTAGGTTCTTGGAGAGGGGAAAGCCTAAACCTGCTTACTGGTATGTGCAGGAGGCTGGGTGGAGCAAGATGGCGGCCGGCTCCGGGCTCCAGAAGTCCATGACGGGAACGATCTGCTGGGATCGATTCTGCCCCGGTCTCCGGGGGGTAGGAGGTGCCCAGGCGGGCAGAGGATGATAGGGTAGGTGGCCCCTTGGAGCGATGCCCCGATCGTAGCCAGATTAGGCCACTTTGGCCTCAAAGATGGCAGCGGCCGGGCTGTGTAGGCCGCAACAGCGGCTCGAGTCTCGCCTCTGGCGGGGACCCCTCCGGCCAATCCACCCCTGATTAGATGGTCAGGGGCTCCTCTCCCGCACGTCCAGCTCCTTCGACGTCCAGACACACCCCTCCCTTTATGCACTTTTGGGAGTGCATAAAATGTTGGGGTCACTGGCCATTTGACATCCAAAAATTCATACAGATCCTTGTCAATCAAGGCCTGATTGTAAGTTGCCGTTATCAGACTTTTATATGAGTATAATTTAAAATTTACAGTTCAATTAGACTTGACAAGCATTTTGTTCCTTGACCTACAATTATTCTTTCGCCCCGAAGCATCTATTTTTTCCTCCCTCTATCACAAACAAACAGCAGGGAACACGATTCTGCATTTCAGCAGCACACATCCCCGATCCCTGGTACGTAGCATTCCTTATAGTCAATATTTGAGACTAAGAAGGAATTGTGCCAGGGATGGAGATTTTGAGATGGAGACGCGGTCCTTATTCCTTCGACTCCACAAGAGGGGTTACAGTGAAACGGTTTTAAAGAAAGCCTACCAGCGGGCCAAGTCCCAAGAGAGAGCCTAATTTTCCATACCAGAAAACGTGAGCCTATCAGTACCCCCAAACTGGTCACCATGTATAGTGACCAGCAGGAGATGTTTAGGGAATTTTTGGCCAGAAACTGGCACTTTCTGGCAGAAGATACTGCTATTTCCAGATATGTTAAGGATCGCCCGGAAATTGTTTACAGAAGGTCACCCTCTATCCGGGACAGATTGGTGCACAGCCACTACCCACCCCCGACCCCTGCGGAGGGGGACTCAGGGGGAGTTTGGACCTTCACATATGGGGGCTGTCCACGGTGTCCCTGGATAAGGCAAGGTACTACGTTTCCATTGCCCAGGGGAGGACACTTAAAGTGGTAGTAAACCCTCCTATCATTTTCAGCCAAGGAAGCTGCCATCTTGGCCTCTGTTTAATCTACAACTGTCATGATGCTGCACATGTGATCAGCTATGACACCAGCCATTGGATGGTTTGACAGTTTGGTTTAGAGCACAACCAATGGGAGTGTTACATTTCCGGCACGTGCCAGAAATGTGACTGGTTTTTAACCTGTTAAATGCATGGGTTTACTACCGCTTTAAGATCTTAAACCTACCCGGATTGCCAAACAGTAGGTGTGGTCTATATGGCCACATGTAAATGCGGTGCATTTTACATAGGAAAACCCCAAAGAACCCTGGGCAGGCGGATACAAGATCACTTATATTATCTAGATGCAGGTTTATTGTACACTCCGATATGCAAACACTTCGACTTGAACCATAGTTTTGATCCCTCCTTTGTGTCCTTCTTTGTGTTGGAAAATGCTTTCCCTAACCCCCGTGGGGGTGATTTGGATGGAATGATACTGAGGAGGAAGGCAAGGTGGATCTACAACCAGAGGGCCACCGAACCTCAGGGACTCAACACGTTCTTGACATTTAATGCCTTTCTATAAGGTATGGGCCGTTATATGTACATGGGGGCATGTATATATGTCCTTCTCCCTCTACTGCTCCTTTCCTTTCTCCCTTAACAGGTTCCTCTCTTTCTGGCAGTCTACTGCACGTCTATTTTCTTCTCCCTATCTGTGTATATTTCTGAGACTAATGTAACATTGACCCTATATGACCAACATACTGTACATTTTAATGCTAACTGATTGTGATGTGTATTTAGATATTCATAAAGAATTTTGGTAAATAAGTTATAACAGTGACAACAGCTTTGTAACTCTGTAGATGTCTGTGCAAATCTAATCATGAATAGAGTGAATAACACATGTAAATTTCTGTCTCTACCGGCAGATGGCGCTGTGCGGAGATGTTTATGGAGGTGGCCCCAAGACCCTGTTATAGTTTTTTGGCATCTGTTCTAATGTTTGGACATGACGGAGGGTTCCAATTTGCCTCACGTCATCCCACAGGTGAACATTCACCTGGGATTGACGGTGCAACCCCGGCCCCCTGGATGTGTCTGACTGCCTTCGGCCGTCATGCATGGTGAGACCGCGCATGCACCGTCTCCTGAACGTTCGGACCGGATGCGCCGTCTCCCGAATGTCCGGATCGGGGGCGGTATCAGATAGCCGCGCAGCTCTGTCACTTCTGGGGGACCGGCTATTTAGAGGGATCAGGGACGCAGCAGAAGATGGAAGCCTTGGGCGTCCTGCTGCTGTGGTTCCCCGGTCACTGAGGGTAACGGTAAGACATCTGCTATTTGGTGACAACATTATTTTTGGTTAACTTTCTGGCCTCAATACTGAATTATTGCTAGCTTCATTAAGGATACTGGTTGCTGCGTCTCTATGCGGATCTTCCCACCACTGCGCCATGCATAATGACCTGATACAGACACTCTCCCTGGACTGGAGAGTAATAAGCCCGACATAGGAGTGTGTGGACATGCGTGGTTTGGTGGCGATTCGGGAAATACAGCGACACCATGGAAACAAGTAATAGCTGAAATATTACGGAATATATTGTCGCTAATAGGATTCATGGGCACTATATTACATATTGCTCTATGTTTGATATTATAGAACCTTGTCTGAAGGTGAGCCAAAATTGAAAGAGCGGTCCAACATTCGCCTGACAGGGCGGGTGGTTCTGGCACCACCTGCCACTAGGTGAGGCAAGGGACACCACCCGATAACGCTGCGCAGCGTTACATTCCCGGTGGAAGTAATAAATTGGTGAGCACAGTATATATGTAATGTATGTAACAACTATTAAATATGTTATAATAAAATATGTTATTGATGTAATTTTGTTTAACTGGTAGATGTATATAATACACGTGGAATGATCCTGAGGAAGCAGAATGACTGCAAAACGTTTATTATAATTCCATATTGTTCAGTACCACCTGTATGTATGGATGGTTATGTAAAATGTATCATACATCTCTTTAATTCTATGAATCTTTTAGGAATTTGTTACAAATAAAATATGTTTTTATGAAAATAACTGTATGTCTGTGCTCACTCTAGACGCCAAGCAATCCAGTAAAGTCCCCCCCCCCCCCCCTCCTCTTGAACTACGTTCCAGACGAGGGTTTCCTTGTGTCTGGATCTGGTTTCTTTTCTTTTTTTACCTTATGTACATTTTCATTTTTATCTTCATGATTTTCAGGATGAAATTTTTCAATTGGTTGAATATATATGTATGTAATTGTGTAGAGTTAACGAATGCTGAATTATTGTTTATTATACCAATAAAAAATTCACTGTTAAAAGGAAAGGATATATATATTTTTTTGTGTGTGGATCCTGATATTACATTACTGAGGGGATTCCACATATAAAACTTGTAGTAATAGTTGACAAAGTACTTTTATAAGAGTCTTTACCAGAACACATGTCAGCGTAGGAAGCTGAATTATATGCACATAAAGCCACATTTTCTGTATATGGTTGAAAGGAAATGTTTGCACATACAGCAAATATGCTTTTGGGATTTCACACAATTTTTGGCTCTGTCTGGAAGGCTATAAAAACTGCCTGACAGGTATCGGGAGCTGGCCAAGCATGCAGCCCAATATAGAGATTGTTTAAAGCTCTCCATAAGCCCCTTGAGGTGGCCATTTTGCAACTCACACCACAACAGGTACAAGAAAGGCAGAAGTGAACAGAGCAGTGACCTAGGCAGTGTAGCAAGCTGCTCTCTTGCCTCTTCAGCTCACATCAGATTGGCAGTGGAACAGTCAGAGTAACAGGTCTCTGATGTTTTGGGATGAGAACACCTTAGTCTGTCTGTGGATCCAGGCACCTGGTAAGCAAAAGGAACTGTGGAGGAGGGCTTGTGGATCTGCGGGACCCGAGGGTGTCTCCCCAGAGCTCTGTTCCCCATGGCAGCGCAACTGGCGCATGGACCAGGACATCCTTCTGAGGATGTAATGGCCACCTGCATAGGTAAGCTATGGATAGCCCCAGGGTTTGCTACATTTGCTGCTCAGTTTTGCACATCTTACTTGACCTGTGCTTGACACAACTCAGGAAAAACAGTGACTATCCCTTTGAGATGCTCCCCTATGCCTGAGTTTCCCTTTTGCGTCTCCAAATAGATTCTTTTACCAGAGTGTGAATCCTATGAGTATGCTTTTGGTGTATGCTGACGTGTTCTTAGTTTGGTTTGAAGCAAGGCCTATGTCACAAGCCACAATCAAGGTAACACTTAAAAAGTTATTTTAAAAAAAGTTGGCTGTCATTATGGTATTCTTGACATTTAGTGTTGAGCGAACCCGGACTGTAACGTTCGGGTCCGTACCGAACTTTCGGGTGTCCATGGCACGGACCCGGACCCGGACATTTCAAAAATCGTTCGGGTTCGGTCTGGGGTTCTGCTATTTTACTCCACGTGTTGAGAAGCTGCAGGGCAGCCAATCAACAAGCGTTTCACTGGTTTGCCCTTAGAAGCCATCACAGCCATGCCTACTAATGGCATGGCTGTGATTGGCCAGTGCATCATGTGACCCAGCCTCTTTATAAGCTGGAGTCACAGTGCTGCAGTCACATGCTCCTTGGGTTAGTGTAGGGAAAGGAAGCTGAAAGCTTGAGGGACAGATTTGAGACATTTTAAGACCTGATCCTGCATCCTGAGATAGATTACTTTACTACTGCTGTCTGTGCTGTTGCTCTGAGGACAGATAGCAGAAATT
>BLSH010538983.1:404723-415104 GCA_018402905.1 Glandirana rugosa
TCTTGGACTTGCAAGCGTGCCTCAATATTTTGGGGGCTACCCCAATTATAAACAAACAAAAAAAAATACCATGTTGGCTACCTCCTCCTACTCCTCTACCACCGCCACTTCCACCTACACTGCCACGGTCACGGCCTAGTCAACCTCTAGGCTCCTACTCCACATCCACCCCCCTTCCCATTTTTTTATTTGATTTTAATTTATTTTCCCTATCCCCATTTTTTTGTAGGGCACTTGCCCTGCACTTACCCCCATTTTACTTCCTTTTGCAGTCCTCTAGCACTTGCCAGGACATTGTTACAGCCATTTTTGTGCCTAAAAGTTCGGGTCCCCATTGATTTCAATGGGGTTCGGGGTCCGTGCGAACGTTCAGGTTCTGTCCGGACCCGAACCCGGACTTTGTCCCGAAGTTCGGACGGACCAGCAGAACCCGAACTTCCAGAGGTTCGCTCAACTCTAGTGATCTGCTGCATATGTGCTGAAAAAGGCCCATGCAGTGGAGAGATCGGGAGATAACAGCTGCAGAATGTGATGGAATTGGGTGGCTGCTCTCTACTCTTTCTTGATGTCGGACTTCTTGGGGTTGTGCCGTCTCACCTTCAGTTTCTTCCTCTGCTCTATCTGGGACCCAAGTTACATCAGTGATATCATCATCATCATCATCTCCATCATCTCCATCTCCTCCATATTCATCATCATCATTACCACTGGAGACAACTTGGCAATACACTGAGGCTGGGGGAACATGAATGCCAATTTGTCTACCAGTATTCTCCCCTCTCTCTAGGCTCATGTTCCTGTCATCCTCAACTTCAGAGCCAATATCTGAATCCAGTAATGGCTGGGCATCATCAATGGGCAAGTGGCTGACGCAGTGGTCAAATAACTCAGCTGACTCCTCCATGGCTGATGTTGGGGCTATGGCAGGAATAGATGTGGACAAGGAGGCAGATTTATCCACTCTGGCAACTGCAGGGGACTGCACACTTGTCTCTGCTTATGACAGAGGATGAGAAGGATGAGGAAGGTTTAGTAAGCCAGTTCAACACCTCCTCTGCATGCTGTGGCTGGATAGCTTGGGCAAATTCACTACACAGAGGAAATTATGCCCTGCCTGAGGTCTGAGCACCACGCCCACCTTTGCCTGTGGACATATTTATTGCTGGTCCCCTTACAGTGCTATGGGAACATCTGCCTCTCCTTGTTGTCCTCCCAGACATTATTGGGAGGGAGGGGGCGGTGCTTATTAGCAAATGTAAAGAAGAAGTGGAAATCTGTACGTACATGCACTTTAATCAATTTAAAGTGGAGTTTGGTGCACTGTAATTTGAGTACTCACACTACGCAGACACACTCCACGGATACACTATAATATACTGCAATATAATGTGTCAAACATACAGTGACACACAGAACTATATGGTGTTAACCACTTCAACCCCGGAAGGATTTCCCACTGTAGGGCGAGAGCACTTTTTTCAATTTGGCACTGTGCTGCTTTAACTAGTAACTGCATGGTCATGCAATGCTGTACCCAACCAAAATCTGTGTCCTTTTTTCCCACAAATAGAGCTTTCTTTTGGTGGTATTTGTTTACCTCCTGCGCTTTTTATTTTTTGTGATATAAACAAAAAAGTACGAAAATTTTGAAAAAAATGATATTTTCTAATGTTTGTTATTAGAAAAATACAATAAACTAAATTTTAGTCATACATGTTTGCCAAAATGCATTCAGCCACATGTCTCGGGTTAAAATAAGTAAATTTGCATATATTTATTGGTTTGTGCAAAAGTTATAGCGTCTACAAACTAGGGTACATTTTATGGAATTTACGCAGCTTTTATTTTATGACTGCCTATCTTATTTCCTGAGGTGCTATAATAAAAGGGCAGTACAAAGAGGGGCGTGGCTTGGCATCGCTTGAAGATGGCCGGTTAACTCGAGCTCTCCTGTGAGACGGAGCATTTCTTCAGCCTTTAGGGGAAGAATCGAGCACCCATCACACCACAGCAATGGGGAAGAATGATAGCAGCTCCTCGGGCTCCCATAGCCAGAAAGACCCGCTCTCTCAGTCCTTACGGAACATTCTGATGATGTTCCGCATGGCGGCCGGAGAAGGCCACGCAACCTCCGACATGGATTTGTCCGGTCCTGCCGGCAACCAAGCGTGTGCCGCAAGGGATCCCGCTCCCCCATCCAACGCCTCAGCCCAGGCTCTAAGCCCAGCAGATCTTCACACAGTGGCATCAAAGCCACACTGTCCGCAGCTATCACAGACTTGAAGTCGGATGTCAGCGCCATCGCAGCCCGCGTGGGATCCGTGGAGCAGACAACCAGGCGCTATGCAAATGCCATCAAACAGGTACAGAGATCATCAGACATAAACCTGTCCCACATTATAGAAATTCACAGACATTTGGAGGATTTAGATAATCATGGCAGACATCACAATATCAGACTCAGGGGGATCCCCGAAACTGTCGAGCAACAACATATTGAGCACACTGTCATTGGGATCTTCAATGACTTACTAGACAGACCCCTGACTCTCCCATAGAAATGGAGATAATACATAGGGCCCTGAGGCCTAGGGGATGCAAATCAGACCCCCCCCAGATACATCATCTGTTGTCTTGTCAACTTTCCACTAAAAGAAGCCATACTCAGGAAGGCAAGGGAACGCAATCGGGTTCTGTTTAATGGAACTGAAATCAAACTTTTTCAGGATCTCGCATAACACTTCAATAGAGACATGCTCTGCACCCTCTCCTGGATCAACTATGCACCAGAGCAATTCCTTATAAATGGAAATTCCCTTTTTGCCTATCCGCCACCTGGAGGGGGCACACCGCCAATCCGCGCACACCAGATGACTTACAAGCTTTTTGTGAGGCTCTACATATCCCTCCAACGGAAGTACTTTACTGGTACAGCTCATTTTTCATTTCAGAGGCCTGGATCAAGGTTTCTAATAATTGCACCCCAAGAGCACAAAGGCACCGAGATCGCAGATGGAGAAACATCTCCCCTCCACCATCACCCAATCTGAACCGTAGAGAAGAAGCACCGAAAAGCTCAGGATCATCTCCACCACGTAGAAGGGACCGCATGGATACCTAAAGCATACCTCCGGATCAAAGCCAACTCCTCTTATATATAACCCATTTTTCCTCCATTAGCTTGATACACACACTGACTGAACAATGTTCAGTATTCTGAATCCGTCTTTTCCTGATGATCTACCTACAAAGGAACCCTGACATCTTTCCTACAACATCAAAAATGAACGCGGACGCATAGGAATTCTCTCCATTCTATTACTTATCCAGCAAATGAAGCCCCCCGCATGACCCAGCAAGTATTGCCTCTACAATTTATCTTTGTACAATAATGTATGCAAGTTAACTCCTAGCATGCTTTTTTCTACAGGTTTATTTAGACATAGGGGTTCACTGATCGGGGTGGTTTTGCTCTCAACTACCTATGCACACAGACTAACTGGGCTTCCCACCTACGAACTGCACCAGGATTTTTCACTACCTGATAGTGGGTTCCTAGTTCTCCCCTACCCAAACAGGATTCCCACACAAACTTGCTTCATAATCCCGTGAAAAGATGGTACAATCTGTAGGCTGTTCGATTATCACTGCTGGTTCTGTAGATGTTAGTTCAATGCTTCAGATGCTGTTTCAATGCTTTATTCCTACACCATGGTTGTTATCAGTTAATGTTCTATGCCCCAGTCGGGAATATGTGAGCTCGTCCAAATATATTTCCAAGACCCATTCAGCCTCCCCCTTGGCCCCCAGTGCTAATGGGCAATTCACTTTGCAACTCGCCACATAAGACATGGTAACAATGATAACCCCTGTTACTTCTCTGAACGGCCACGTTCAGTACGCTTTGCTCCCTAACACTATGACATAGCTCTAAATCTAACTGGGGTACCCCAAAATATCCTTAGCAGACAGGACGAGTTTGCAGGTTGCCATGAAAGTTTTTTAAGTTTAGTTCGGTCTTTTGATGGATTGCAACCTCACAGTATGTTTAAGTCCTCGCTAGCCACTACTAGAATATGTAGTGCTTATAAGTGATGGTGTATTTTCTTGTGTTTGTTCAAAGCAATCCCTTACCTGTTGCGCTCTCTTTTGCCTTCCCCCTCAAGGAAAAGATACCATAAAAACCTGTGATTCTAACCCCCTTACTCAGGTGCCCCCAAAACCCTCTTATCTATATAGAACAACTCCCCCCATTCCCTCTGTCCTGTAACTTTATACTCTCAATTGTGTCTGAATTAACTTTCCTCCACTTTTCCTCTCCTGTGATTATTGACAGGTTCAGCACATGACAAGGAAAATAACCCCCCTCCACACATCCTTTCACATTGACTACCGGAGCCCAATCCTCTTAACAGGATCTCCCATCCTCCAGATTCCGATAAGCCCCCCCCCCGCCCGCAGACCCCCACAAAGCACTGGCCAGGCTAGTGGGGAAGAGGCTTTTATCCCCATCAACATTGGGACAAGGTGCTTTGAGGTGGGGGGGCAGAGCCCCCCTCCCCCAAAGCACCCATACTCCCCACGTTGAGTGCATGTAGCTTGGTACGGTTCAGGAGGGGGGGCTCGCCCGTTCCCTCTATCCTAACCGGCCAGCTTGCATGCTCGGCAAGGATCTGGTTTGGATTTTAGGGGGACCCCCCACATCAATTTTTTTAAAAATTTGGTGCGGGGTTCCCCTTAATATCCAAACCAGACCCGAAGAGCCTGGATTGGACTGGGGGGGACCCCAGACACTTTTTTCAGTGATTTTTTTTTGTATAGTGCCAGAAACATGCAATACATTACATTTAAGCATTATTAAAATCACTGCTCCTGAAAAAACGATTGATTTAAAAACTTTTTTTTTCATTGATGCATGTCCCCTAGGGCAGGGCCCGGGTCCCCATACACTTTTTAGGGCAATAACATTGCATATAAGACTTTAAAATTAGCACTTTTTGATTTTTCATGTTCGGGCCCCATAGACTTTAATGGTGTTCGAATGTTCACGCAAACATTTTGCCTGTTCGCATGTTCTGATGCAAACCGAACCGGGGTTTGTTTGGCTCATTCCTACTACCTATTTCAGTTGCGGAGGCCATGAAATGCCCAGATAGCAAACCCCCTCCCCCCAAGTGACTCCATTTTGGAAAGTAGACACCCCAAGCTATTTGCTGAGAGGCATGTTGAGTCCATGGAATATTTTATATTTTGCCACAACTTTCGGGGAAATTACAATTTTTTTTTTTTCACAAAGTTGTCACTAAATGATATGTTGCTCAAATATGCCATGGGTATATGTGAAATTACACCCCAAAATACATTCTGCTGCTTCTTCTGAATACGGGTACCACATATGTGTCACAGTTTTGGAGGCCATGGAATGCACAAATAGCAACCCCCACCCCCAAATGACCCCATTTTGGAAAGTAGACACTCCAACCTACGTGCTGAGAGGCATGTTGAGTATTTTGCAGGTCTCGCTTGTTGTCACAAAGTTTTGAAATTTGAAAAAGAAAAAAAATACATTTTCCGTTTATTTCTTTATTTTCCAAAACAAATGAGAGCTGCAAAATACACACCATACCCCGTTGCAAATACCTTGAGGTGTCTAATTTTTAAAATGGGATCATTTGGGGGGCTTTTGTGCTACCTTGACATTTCAGGGCCTCCAAATCTGTGATAGGTACTGAGGAGTAAAATCAGCATTTTATGCCCTTAGAAAGCCTGAAGGCGGTGATTGGTTTGTGGGGTTCCGTACGCGGCTAGGCTCCCAAAAAGTCTCACACATGGGGTATCCCTGTGCTCAGGAGAAGCAGCAGAATGTATTTTGGGGTGTAATTTCTTTCAAATAGATTTTTATTGAGAATTTTTACATTATACAGGGTATGATGTCAGCATTCCGTGAATTGATCACAAAATCAGAGTCAAATGATACTAAAATAAAGTCGACAAAACATAAAGGGAAGGGGAAAGGGAAAACAGGTCATACATCTCAGATATGATTCATTCCAGTATTGCATCAGCTAGAGATAAAAAAAAAAGAAAAGAAACACAGTATAAGAGGTCACATAACCCCTGCGTCCGCCTCCCCAATCTCTCACAAATGGTTGGGGTGTTGGCGGAGCCGGTCTCTCCAGGGGCTCGTGAGTTCGTCTACTTTTAATGGTTTCAGTATTGTGTTAAGACCCTCATTTGGGTCCAGGTGTCCCATCTCATTTTATAGAGTGCTTCCAAATTCTGCCGAAGTGCAAGGTATTTTTCATATACACAGTCATTATCTACTCTCTGCAGGACTTCCTCGATTTTTGGGGCCTCACTTTTGTTTCCATTTCTTTGTGATAGGCATCCTAGCTGCAATAAGAATATGGTCTATGATTGTCCTATGCGTTTTAGGGAATTGAGTCAGTTGGTGGCCGAAGAGAGCTAGATAGGGGTCTGGTAGGACCGTAGTGTTGGCTATATTGGAGATGATTGCGAAGACTACGGTCCAGAAATTCTTAATTGTTGGGCAAGACCAGAGTATGTGTAGTAGGTCACCATTATGTCCACAAAGCCGCCAGCATAAAGGGGAGTTGTTCGGGAATATCTGGTGGATCCTGTGTGGGGTCGTGTGGGGATTAGGTGTTCATAGGCTTCTAATGGTATGGGTAGTTTTTTAAGAGGTTCTCTATTGAGGGGTCCATGGATAGTATGGTTCCATACCTCCACGGACGCCGCTATTGAGTTGTACATGGGAGTATAAATCTTCAGTTGAGTTGCGCTTGCTATCAATAAGGGCTGGAAGTCCCTGATGTGGAGCATTGTTTTTTCAATATTGACCCATCTATTATTAGGGGAAGTTGTGAGCCAGTGTCTCATTTGTTCTAGTATGGCAGCTCTATGATATAGCTGGATGTCGGGCATGCCTATACCTCCCTGTTTTTTGCTTCTATAGAGTGTTGAGCGGGCGATGCAGGCTTTGCCTTTGTTCCATATGTACATGTTCATGTACTTATTGATGGTGGTGAAGAAGTTATTTGGGATTTTGAATGGAATTGAACGAAATAATTTGGGAAGAGTGAGCATCTTAAATGTCGCCACCTGCCCAACCATGAGAGTTCATTCTTTTTGTATGAGAGGAGGTCTTTCTTAACTATCTCAAGAAGGGGTGGGAAGTTGGCTTCGTATAGTTTGGTTGTAGGAGATGTGAGTTTGATCCCTAAGTAGTCCACTTGATTTTTGTCCCATATAAATGAGAATTCTTTTTTGAGGGCTTTCCTAGTTATTGGGTTTATATTAATAGGAAGGATGGAGGATTTTGTTATGTTATTTTTGTAATAGGATACTTTTCCGAATTTCTCGATTTCTTCTTGGACTGCTCTGAGAGAGGGTGCGACTTCTTTGAGGGTTAGGAGGACATCGTCCGTGAACAGACCGATTTTGTGTGTATAGTCCGCGACTTTCACTCCTATGATACGGGGGTTGACCCTGATGGATTCTGCAAACGGTTCCATGATGAGGGTGAAAATAATCGGGGATAGTGGGCATCCCTGTCTGGTCCCGTTTGTAATTTCAAAAGCGTCTGATAATGCATTGGATGATAATACCTGGGCCGAAGGGTTAGAGTACAAGGCAGTAATTGCCTTAAAGATAGGCCCTTGAATCCCAAACTTGTTAAGGGTGGCTTTAAGGAATCCCCAGTGGACTCGGGCGAAGGCCTTCTCGGCATCTAAGGCCAAGAAGGCGGCCGACTCTTTTTTGATTTCAAGTAGTGTGAGGAGATCAATCATCCTCCTTGTTCCATCAGAGGCCTGTCTTCCCTTGACAAAACCTACTTGGTCTTTGTTAATAAGTGAGGGTGTAACATCTGCGAGTCTATTGGCTATAATTTTAGAAAATATTTTAAGGTCTGTATTTAGGAGGGAGATTGGACGGAAGTGTTGAGGGGAAGCTGGTTCTTTACCAGGTTTTGGTAGGGTAACTATAGTGGCCTTAAGCATTTCTTTAGGGAGGTTTCCTGTGGTAAGTATCTCATTAAATAATTTTTGTAATTGGGGTGTTAGGGATGTTTGGAATTTTTGGTAATATTCGGATGAAAGGCCATCCGCTCCTGGGGATTTGTTTTTAGGGAGATCTCGTATTGTTTGGGTAATTTCTTCTGCAGATATGGGTTGATTTATGTTGTTGAGTGTTTTTTCATCTATAACTGGGAGGTTTAGGTTTTTTAGGTATAGTTGAATAGCTTCGTCTTTAGGTTGGGGGGTCTCTTTATCTTCTTGTAGGTTGTATAGTGCTTGATAGTAATTTCGGAATGTGTTGGCTATGTCTTTTGGATGTGTCAGTTTATGATTGGTTTTGGGGTCTTTAAGGTATGCTATTGCGCTTTTCATTTTCTTCACTTTAACTTGGGTGGCTAGGAGTTTACCTGCCTTATTACCTTGTGAATAAAAGGTGGCCTTAAAATTTCGGAATTGTTTATCATGCTCTGACACCATTAGAAGTCTCAACTCATGTCTAGTTGTACTTAGTTCAGAAAGAGTGTTTGGGTCAAGGGTTTTTTTTTTTTTTTTTTTTTTCACAATAAGTTTATTATTGCAAGAATTAGAACAATGGTCTGTAACAATCTACTATATCAGGTCTATCTTAATAACATAAGACCAAGAGAAGTATACAGTAATACTCTGTGCATCTGCCAAAAAGGCAGGTCAAATTACAATATTAAGTAAATCGATTAATATTTCTGTACATATGTAGGGTTTTTTTATGTTGATGTTCTAGTGTTTGTATTTTTGTTATTGTATTATCTATGGCTTGCGTTCTTTGTTTTTTCGCTGTGGAATTTAGTTGAATTAGTAAGCCCCTGGAGAAGGCCTTGTGTGTACACCAGACATTGGGCACGTTAGCCTCCGGTGTGCAGTTCAGAGAGAAGAATTCTTCCAATTGTTTAGAGATTTTCTCTGTGAACTGATGGTTGTTGAATAGTTTGACATTGTTCCTCCATAGACAAGTCGGAAGGGCTCTCCGATCATCAGACAGCGTTAATTTGATTGGGGCATGGTCTGACCATGTTATTGGTAGAATTTCTGCTTTGGTTACTTTATAGAGCGTAGGCAAATCAGTCAGGAAGAAGTCAATCCTTGTGTATTTCCCATGGGGGGCAGAGAAATAGGTGTAGTCGCGTTCCTCTGCTTGCATGCACCTCCACGGATCATACAGGAGGTTCTTCTTTAAGAAGGATGCTATTGATTGCCTGGGGGCTAAGCGGGGACTGGAGGTATCCAGTTCACCATTAATGATGGAGTTAAAGTCTCCCATGATTAGAAGTGAGCCCTTCCGAAACTTCTCCACTTTTCTATACATATTATTAAGAAACCTTGTTTGACCTGAATTAGGTGCATAGACATTCACAAGTGTATATAATACATTATTCAAATAACAAACCAGGATGAGGTATCGACCTTTAGGGTCAGTGTATAAGTCCTGCAAAGTGAAGGACAATGAGGCGCCGATTGCTAACAGCACCCCATTCTTCTTCACTGGGCCATTGGCCTTGAAAATATGAGGGTAGTTCCTGTGTGTACATTGCGGTGGTTTGGATGCACTGAAGTGGGTCTCCTGTATGCAAAACACATCAGCATGTAATTTCAGTGCTTCCTACCATGCAGCTTTCCGTTTGAGTGGACTATTCAGCCCATGGGCATTAAGTGATACCAATGTCAGTGGCATAATAAGGGTGAGATGGCATGCTGAGTATTACATTACCGCAGTCTTGCAGTGTCCTTATATGAGCCGGATCTTGGGGCAGCACTTCAGTCTTGTATAGCCAGTTGAAGGTTGTTCTCCTAAACTGAAGCAAGAGGAAACAACAAAAAAGGTAGGATTTGGGACATGTCAGAGGTCTGTGTACGAACCATTAGTAGTGGGTTCCAGCAGGATGGGTTGATAAGGTGTATTGAGAACTGGGGTGTATGACCAAACTATGAACTTGAACAGAACTGTAAAGGATAGGGATAACTTGGACCTTATTGCAATTACAGAGACATGGTTCAAGGATTCAAATGACTGGGAAATAACTATACCAGGGTACACACTATACAGGAATGACAGAGTAGGGAAGAGGGGAGGGGTCAAGAGTTATGTGGAATAGTTGGGTAGGACGACCTTGGGTGATGATTACCAAGCATGTGTCTGGAGACTGTACAGGGTTTAGGATGGAAAAAACAACAAAGGAGAACGAAGTCAAATCCTCTTGTTGGAAGTTGACCGATATGTTCTGACTTCACGACGGGGTTCTAGGCCGAGTATATTCCTGTGACGTTCTGACGCCATTACATTATGAGTCGTACGGTAGAGTGGGAAT
>BLSH010538983.1:416695-430181 GCA_018402905.1 Glandirana rugosa
ATAAAATAGTTATAGAAAAACATTCACTCCAGAGGTCTTGACCTGTGTCATAAGATTCACTCCAGAGTGATTTCTAGATATATCTCCTTAAGCCAGCACTACAGAAGAAAAAGATTTGGGGGTGCTTATTTCAGATGATTGCAAAATGAGCAAACAGTGTAACCAGGCAGTGGGAAAAGCAAATAGAATTCTGGGATGTATCAGTAGAGGGATCACCAGCAGGAGGAAGGAGGTTCTGATTCCTCTATATAGATCTTTAGTGAGACCTCACTTAGAATACTGTGTCCAGTTCTGGAGACCTCACTTACAAAAAGATATTGATAAAATAGAACGAGTTCGGAGACGGGTAACAAAAATGGTGAAAGGTCTGGGAGATAAAACATATCAAGAGCGACTTCAGGAACTTAATATGTACAGTCTGGAGGAAAGAAGGGAGAGGGGAGACATGATTGAAACCTTCAAATACCTCAAGGGGGTGAATAAGGTTCAGGATGGCAGTCTTTTCAATATGAAACCAAAATCAAGAACACGGGGACATGACCTCAAACTAACTGGGGGGAAGTTCAAAACTAATCTTAGAAATTATTATTTTACTGAAAGGGTGGTTGATGATTGGAATAAACTACCAACAGAGGTTGTGAGACAGTCAACAGTAAATGGCTTCAAACATGCTTGGGATAAACATAAATCCATAGTCAGACAACAAGGTTAATGTAAAAAAAAAAAAAAATAAAAAGGGGCAGACTCGATGGACTACTCAGTCCTTTTCTGCCGTCACTATTCTATGTTTCTATGTAAAACAAATCATAGGGTAGGGGAACTTCAGGTGCAATCCAATGATTGCCGTGTAGCAACTGCTATGCTGGATGGGGTCAAGGGGCTCTCTGAGCTCCGAGCTTTGGCCGCTTCAATATAGGGTAGGTAAGGAGGGTTAGTTTACGGAATTAAGGCCACTGTTTCTGTCTGGGTTCTTGGGTGGTTCAGGTGAAGAGACTTCAGCATTCAGGTGAGGCTCCTGTGTTCTTGGACTTCAGTTGGTCTACTCTTTTGTGTGGAAGGGTCTTCAGAGGGGGTAGAAGTTTTCAGGATCGGAGTAGTTTAAGACCATCATCTAAGTTGGAGATGATATGTTGCTTATTGCCTTTGGTGATGATTAGTTTAGCGGGTGGACCCCATTTGTACATAATTTTATGGTTTTGTAACATCTTGGTGACGGTGAGGAGTTGTTTGCGTGCTGCTAATGTGAATTGGGACTTGCAGTTCTCCCTGTTCCTCGTGTCTCCGCCATTTTGGCTTCGTCCCGTTCGCGCTGCGGTGAAGATCTCCGCTAGCTTGCGGGGCATTTCCTGGGGATTCCGCTTGCTCATTTTGCTCCTCTGGGGTGCCCGTCACTGTTACCTACAGTTTAGTGTGGGTTAGAGTGTTCCTCCTTGCTTTGTGCCGCTTGTAGAGGTTGAGCCGAACTGAGCTAGCTTACTCTGCGGCCATCCACCTCGCGCACCGGCCACGCCCTCTTTGGGGTGTAATTTCACATATACCCATGGGATGTGTGAGCAATATATCATTTAGTGACAGCTTTGTGAAAAAAATAATAATATTTTCCTGGAAACTTGTGGCAAAATATATTCCATGGACTCAACATGCCTCTCAGCAAAAATCTTGGGGTGTCTACTTTCCAAAATGGGGTCATTTGGGGGGGTTTGCTATCTGGGCATTCCATGGTCTACAACAGGTAGTGTGGGTTTAATGCATACTTTTAACCTTTGAAATGCTGAAGGCGGTGATTATATTTTGGGGTGTAATTCCACATATACCCATGGCATGTGTGAGCAATATATAATTTCAGTGACAACTTTGTGGTTTTTTTTTGTCATTTTTCAGGCACTTGCGACAAACAAATAAAATATTCCAGGGAATCAACGTGCTTCTCAGCATATAGCTTGGGGTGTCTACTTTCCAAAATGGGGTCATTTATGGGGGTTTTGTACTGTCCTGGCATTTTATGCCATTTTATGCCCAACATTAGAAGCCTATTCTTCTGACACTTTTTGTTCACATGAAAATTTTTTTTTTTTGCTAGAAAATTACTTTGAACCCCTAAACATGATATAAAGCAGAGGCCCTACAGATTGAAATGGTGGGTGTTGAAAATGTTATTTTCGCAAAGTATTTGCGCAGCGATTTTTTTCAAATGCAATTTTTGTGGAAAAAACATTTTTTTGAATTTTAATGCACAAAACACACTATATTGTCCAAACAGGGCTGGACTGGGACAAACATTTGGCCCTGGACTTCATCCAGACCGGCCCACTTTAATTTTGCAAACACGCACAAAAATCAATTGCAACCTCACTGTGTCCATCAATTGCAACTTCACTGTGCCCATCAATGGCAACCTTACTGTGCCCATCAATGGCAACCTCCCTGTGTCCATCAATTGCAACCTCACTGTGCCCATCAATGGCAACCTTACTGTGCCCATCAATGGCAGCCTCAATGTGCCCATCAATTGCAACCCCAGTGTGCCCATCAATTGCAACACCACTGTGCCCGTCAATTACAGACTCACCAATGCCTGGATCATACACAGCTGGCATCTCCCACTGTATCACAGAGCTTTGATTTGAATATCCCAGCGCGACCATCCTCCCCTCCCTCCCTCCTCCTCCAGCAGCCATTGTAACAAAGCTCCGCCTCTTAGACCGGCTCCTGTGATAAACGGCACACTGGTTCAATTTCCCGGCATTGGATCAGTGTGCAGTCTATCACAAGAGCCAGTCTAGGAGGTGGGACCTTGTTACAATGGCAGCTGGAGGAGGAGGGAGGGTAGGATGGCTGCAATGGGATATTCAAATCAAAGCTCTGTGACACAGCGGTAGATGCCTGCTGTGTATGATCCAGGCACTGGTGAGTTGCCACCCTGGGCATTTCAGATGCAAGCTCCATGACATACAGGCGGAGGGGAGGACTCTGACAGAGACACGCCGGGATGATGTCATCGGTGCAATCGCAATTTAGCAGTTCTCCGCATCAAAGCAGAATCCTGATGCATCAATTAAACAATTATTTTCAACACCCCTACTATATAGGTTGTACCATTGCACTTATAAGTCCATTTGTACAATTTTACAGAGGAAGTGTAGGGCTGCGCTGCATTTTTTTGCTTTTTATTGACTCACGTTGGATGTGAGGACAAGATAACAAGATTCTGTGGTTATTGCTTTTGAGGTTTTTTTTTTTTTGGTAGTTGTTTTATTTGATTTGGTGTGTCCTCTGTATAATGGAGCCAGTGGCTCTGCATATTGATGGCCAAACTGTAATAATAGTTGCAGGGTCTTAAATGGGCATTGTTAAATACAAGGAAATCGTTACAGGGTGCAGAGTTCAGGAACAGGCTATGCACAGAGTGCGGGGTTCAGGAATGTGTAACTTACAGAGTGCAGGGTTCAGGGTGTGCTAAATGCACAGTGTGTGTTTCAGAAGTACATTACATATAGAGTGCAGAGTTCAGGCTTGCACTATATACAGAGTGCAGGATAGTGCGCAAAATTAAAAGTGCAGAGTTCAGGGATGCGCTATTTACAGAGTGCAGAATTCAGTGCTATATACAGAGTGCAGAGTTCAGAAGTGTGCTACATACAAAGTGCAGAGTTCAGGCTTGCACTACATACAGAGTTCAGGGTTCAGGAGTGTGCAGCGTTAAGCATGCAGATTTTGGGGGTTTCACTATTTACAGAGTGCAAGATTCAAACTTGTGCTACATACAAAGTATAGAATTCTGATGTGCGCTGCGCACACAGTGCAGGGATCAGGAGGGCGCTATGCACACAGTGCAGGAAACAGGAGGGCGCTATGCATACAGTGCAGGGATCAGGAGGGTGCTATGCATACAGTGCAGGGATCAGGAGGGTGCTATGCATACAGTGCAGGGATCAGGAGGGCGCTATGCACACAGTGTAGGGATCAGGAGGGCGCTACACACAGTGCAGGGATAAAGAGGGTGCTATGCACACAGTGTAGGGATCAGGAGGGCGCTACACACAGTGCAGGGATCAGGAGGGCGCTATGCACACAGTGTAGGGATCAGGAGGACGCTATGCACACAGTGTAGGGATCAGGAGGGCGCTACATACAGTGCAGGGATCAGGAAGGCGCTACACACAGTGTAGGGATCAGGAGGGCGCTACACACAGTGCAGGGATCAGGAGGGCGCTATGCACACAGGGCAGAGATTAGGAGGGCGCTATGCACACAGTGCAGGGATCAGGAGGGTGCTATGCACACAGTGCAGGGATCAAGAGGGCGCTACACACAGTGCAGGGATCAGGAAGGCACTGCGCACAACACCCCTGGCTTGTTACTAAAATGTTGGAAAACAGAGTTAGTAGAATGCCATCATTTTTCAATCCATTCTTCTTTTATTGTGATACCAGCAAAGTTTTATGTCAAAGATGATGGATGGGTGGATGAATGGGTGGATGGAAGGATGAACAGAACACACAGGCATCCACCATGATTTTCTCCCTGTCAGGCTCTGTAAGAACCATGTATGACTTTGGCAGAGAGGAATGCAGGATGTGTTGTGTCTGCACCAGGGAGAATCTTTAGCACAAGTCATGCAGGTGTCAGATTACAGTCAGCATAGATGGATAAACGAACTTGCTCTCCTCTGCCCACCTTCCTGCACTGTATTAGCAGCTTGCTCTCTCTATGCTGGCAGCTGTATAGGAAACACTCACTGTTTAGGCTGGGGCTGCATCTCTTTGTCTCTTAGTCCCCCATAGCAGACTGTTCTCTCCTCTCTCCCCCTTCCATGCATCTGCTGAGTCCCGACATCCGATCTCAGAAATCAAAGAAGGCGGGCTGGAGGAAGGGGGTGGGTACACTGTTTCCCATTGGCTGAGGAGGCAGAGTAGAGGCTGTATATCAAGCCGCCTCTGAAATTAGCCTGTGCCGGGTCTAAGTAAAGATCATCGGCTTCTGCGGCCAGAGCTACTGTATCCTTCCACATGAAAAAATAGTCCCCAGCTTCCAGCCTGCAATAGAGGACGTGCAGGCAAGGGAATAAGATAAAAATACTGTAGCATTTGCAAATATCAACATGTGTATTTTGGGGGTGCTTGAGCACACCCAAGCACCCCTCTGCCACATCCCCTGTTCACAGGCTGTCACTCAAACCGGCCCACTGAGCCATCGGCCCACCGGGAAACTCCCGGTACTCCCGATGGCCAGTACAGGCCTGTGTCCAAGTATTTGGTGAATTATAGAAGATGATCTCATGCCGAGTACATAGACAACAAACTATATACATCTTTAAAAGCCTTTAAAATCCTTTACAGGTTACCACTTTTGATCTGCAGAGGAGTTATATTGCTAGAATTACTGCCCTCGATCTGACGTTTGTGGTGATGCCTCACATGCATGGTGCAATTTCCGTTTACATACGACATGAGACCAACGCTTGCGTTCAGCTTTGTGCACATGCACGGGGGGACAGGGGTGCATTTTTTTTTTAATTATTCATTTTGCTTTTTATTTTATTTTTACACTGTCCCTTTCATCTTTTTCTTTACTATTGTTTTTATTGTTGTCACAGGAAATTTAAATATCATCTATAATAAAAATAGGTAGTGTTGCATATATTTTTTTTTTAATTTTGGATCTATTAGATGCTAGATCTCTCCTCAGCCCTTAAAGCATTTGACCACACCAAAATTGGTGTGATAAGATGCTTCCCCAGTTTCCCAATGGCGCAGTTTATATCTGGCAAAACCAAAGTCATGTAATGCTCGTAGCCTCCAGTATCTTAGGCCATAGAGATGATTGGAGCCATTCTAGTCTTCTTTTCAACAATATATTTTTATTGAGTTTTGCAAATAACAAGGCAGTAAAATGCACATTATAGTCAAAGGAACATTAGCGTAATGGTGACTTTAACAGCAAATAGTATATAGATACAACATAATGTTTATAGACAAGTAGCTTACTATATCAGTTATAGATTGGAGATAAAAGAGGCCCCGTCTTCCATTCTAGTCTTCAATCAGCTCTATGATCAGCTTTTGGAACCACCGACTGCATTCTCGGGTTCCCCGGTGGGACAGGAGAGCCCGAGAAAACCATGTAAGATGGCCTGAGGGCCCTCCCACTGCTTGTAAAAGCAGTCTAGTAGCTAATCAGCCTCTAGGATTGCTTTTAAATGAAAGCCGACTGCTGGCTGAAAAGAACGATACCTAGATGATACCTATACCTGCAGGCATCATTCCAGTATAACCACTCTAAAACCAGCAACATATTAATGTGTCGCTGGTCCTTGTTGGGCATATGTTGTAATGTTCTTTTTTTTTTTTCATGCAGCCTGTGGGTTAAATGAAAAAAAGAAGCAATCGGTGGATATGCCCACCATTAGAAAACCTCCCTTCATTCACCCACTTCTATTGGTGGGCATAGCCCCTTGTTAAAAATATATACCAGAGCATAGGGGCGATCCAACCCAATTTCCACCCCTGCCCCTATGCTCCGGTATATACAGTATGCTCTTTTTTTAACTGTGGTGGTGAAATCACCTCCAACAGCACTGGAGTCGCTGCTTTATATATGGTGATAAAGCAAGAGGAACCCCCACTGGGACTTTATCAGGGAAACCAACTCATCAAAAATAAAGTACAAAATATTTATGTTTATTGATTCACTTAAAATGAACCCAAACAGGGGTTCAAAAGTGAGACATGAACAATGATTGTGGTGACTGGACAATTACAAATGGTTACATACATTACATTCATATATATATGGGTATGATAGTGGATTGTACAAAAGAACAGACAAGATGACTACTGTACTCTGCCATGAAAGGGCAAGAAACAATCCAATGTGTTTCGATAGTGATTAATCCTAGATCTTCCTCAGGGGTGGGTGTACTTACCTATAGATCCAAGTTATCTTGGATTAGTGGGATAGCCAGATGCAGTAGTCTTGGCGGTGTGGGACCATGTACATGTGGAGTACTATGTGGCTATTAGTCACTCCTACCAAAGTAGGGGGATATCCATGTGTCTATAAAGATATATACATGGAAAGAAGGACCGTAAGTGCAAATTGAACAGTGAACATTGCTTGTTGAGGGGCACTTGGATACTGTGTCCCTGGATATCAGGGAATATCTATGTGAGTTCTCTGCATCAGTTCATCAGGAGGATCTTAAAAACCATTACATATGTTTCTATGTGATGTGATAATTATAGGTGTATCCATTCCAAAGACCGACGGGCAAAATTGTAGGAATTTAATCCAATGTATAGTATCTGAATGTCATAAGCGTGTAAACAATGTTCGCTGTTCAATGTAACCCCTTAGGGAGGCTACCTAGGTGGTCCCCTGAGGGTGTGTGTTTTCCACATATATTCTTTTATTTCTTTCGTTACTGCCTGAATGTCGTGAATTAAACTACAATTTGCATTCACTGCATTATCCCCATGCCCGCTGTCCATTATCATGTTTTAGGGAGCACAACCCTGGTGAGCTCTCATGGGTGAGGGTTTTTTTTTATATATAACCCTTCTTTTTTCTTCTCGAGTGCCCAAATACCTCTCTTCAAATTACTACCTGCATTTACCAGATCACTTGTTTCGATCTCCGTGTGATTTCTTTCATTCCCCTTGCTTTACCTCTGTAAAAAAACAGGCATTTCTAACAAGTGTATACACTCATATTCATAGTACATATGCCTATGCATTTTGTTTGTTGTCCACTAGATGGAGCCTCCTCGGAGGAGACCGCCACCCTCTGTGCTCCACCACAGGTTAATATGACACCTTTACGAGCTGATACATCTCTGGCGTCACCTCTGCTGGGACGGACACACGTCCTCACAGCACGCCCTCCGCAACACGCGTCACTTCCGTGAGCCCCCTCGTGCAACATGATACGCCGTCTTTGGTGTTTGTTGGCCAGGGCGGCCATGTCTGCATGGCGTAGCACCATCTTTTCTTCTCGGTCAACTTTTAAACCTCACACATTTTTTCTTTTTGGGAGTGGCACATACCAATTGGAGATCTTTTTTCACCAATCACCTGTGATCATGACAAGGCTGATAAGAAATTCTGTTCAGGTGGGGTCCAACACTTGATTAAACAATCAACCTATTACAGTGTCCCTGCTGGAGTTTATATCATTCCCCTTTTGGGAAAGGAAAACTAGGGCCTACCCTCACATGAGGACTCCGGGCTACTAACATTCTGGACACCAAGGTAACTTACTCTGGTTTTGAGTTGTATTTTCTTGTCCCCCTTTATAATGTTTTAACCACCTCATGTGGCCAGTGTTTAACCGCAAACTGGGTGGGTGTACTGTTGTGGATTTGTCATTATTGGTACTTGCGGTCCTTCTTTACATGTATATATCTTTATAGACACATGGATATCCCCGTACTTTAGTAGGAGTGACTAATCGCCACATAGTAGTCTGGTCCCACACCGCCAGGACTATTGCATCTGGCTATCCCACTAATCCAAGATAACTTGGATCAATAGGTAAGTACCCATGAACTACTTTGATATGGCACTTTGGCTGCCTATCAGAATTTGTTTTGTTTACAGCCCCTTGAAGTGACCCACTCTATATATATATATATATATATATATATATATATATATATATATATATATATATAATATCTTCTCACAGTACCCATTGAATCCATCTACCTTGGTTATCCTTTGTCCAGATGTGTTTCCGGTTGTCCCTTTGCAGGCCCCCTATGCCCATGACTATAAGATCACGGGTATGTATCATACCTACTAACCACCAGTCGCATAAGCAATGCTATATATCTGCATTTAGATATATACCCACTTTATTTTCTCTTAATTTATTTTTTCACCAGGTATCTCCTTGGTAATTACCTAACAGGCTCTAGACCCGTATGGCTTTATGAGAACTGGTAGTATACATAACCATATGTATACTATACGATACACATATAGTGTATCTTTAAGAGTTTTTCATCCGTTTATCTACTTTCTCTATTTAGTTTTTGGGGTTTTAGTCTGAACAGTGAACCTGCTTTCTGCTGACATTCAGATAAGCCATTAAAAATAAATTCAAGGTCTACCTACTACATCTCACTCCTTTCCTGGATTGGAATAGAGATCTCTTGTAGCCTGTACATACTTATGTGGATCCCTCTGTAACCTGTATAATATTGTCAGTATTCTATTTGACATGAGAATTATGGATAACAATATTGTATGATGTGATACATTTGAACGTGGTTTTTATTCTTTTCTTAATGCTTTTTCTTCTATAATATATAGAGGACCTGTTTTTAATGCTATGACCACACACCCCTGAGGAAGATCTAGGATTAATCACTATCAAAACACGTTGAGTTGTTTCCTGCCCTCTCATGGCAGAGTACAGTGGTCATCTTGTCTGTTCTTTTGTACAATCCACTATCATACCCATACATATATGAATGTAATGTATGTAACCATTTGTAATTGTCCAGTCACCACAATCATTGTTCATGTCTCACTTTTGAACCCCTGTTTTGGGTTCATTTTAAATGAATCAATAAATGTTTAAATGTTATTTTGTACTTTATTCTTGATGAGTTGGTTTCCCTGATAAATTCCCAGTGGGGGTTTCTCTTGCTTTAAGATATATGTTAGGGATGTGGGCTCACCTCTTCAAACCTATTGGCACAGAATACGGCAACCTTTAACCTCTACCTATGTATGGTGGGAGCAAACGCCGTTGCTGTCACCCTGTATAAATCAGCGCTGCAGCTAGTGTACCTGAAAATAAAAATAAAGATTAATAAAACACAGTAATATATATATATATATATATATATATATATATATATATATATATATATATACATTCCTGCTAAGAAGAAGAAAATAATTAAACATTACAGGAAAACATTATAAAAACATTACATACCTGCAAAAAATAAAACATGATAATAAACAGCAAAAAAAAACATTACAGGTATGCATAAAAACAATAGAGAGAGCAATAGAAAGAGAATACAGAGAAAATTGAGACTGTTTTTGGCTTTTATTATTTTATATTTTTTGGGCTTTTTATAAGTTTTTTTTTTTGTTTTTTTGGTACGCTTTTTTTTTTTATAACAGTAAAGGTTAGGGTCTCTAAAAATGTGGTGACATCTCTGGAGACCCTGTGAACATGTGCCCTATTCCTGTGTAGTGCTGTTCCCTATGCTAATACTCAACTAGTGTATGGTAGCGCTTAAAACAGTCACCAATGCAGAGACCAGGCTGGTCAAAACAGGATCAGCAATATTAACAGGTGTCATGCCTGTATCCGCTTCATTGACAGACACATCTTTTTTGGGGGGCTCGGTTGGTAGGGGTACCAGGGTTGACATGCCAGGGTTGACATGTGGAAAATGCCGCCCATGCAGCTGGCTCACTGCATTTGGATTGGGAACACGGGGTGCAGAGCCAGCTGGATACAGCAGGGCTCTAATGATCTCTTCCTGGACTTGAAGGAGAGGTCCAGTCCGTCCTGACTCTTTGTATAGCACACTTTTTTGTACCAGCGTCTGGACTTATGGGCAATTAAGTACAGTGCCAATAACTGGTCATTGAGGTCCACCCCTCCCATATTTTGGTTATATTCGTGGACACAGAGGGGTTTCTCCACAACACCAGTCGCCGTTGTAATTTGGACAGCCGTGTCTGCGTGAATGGAGGAAAGAACGAAAACATTCTTTGTATCCCTCCACTTCACCACAAGCAAATTACTTCTTCTCAAGCAGGCTCTCTCCCCCCGACTAAGTCGGGATTCTACAAGCTGTTGGGGAAAGCCCCGGCGATTCGATTTCACAGTGCCACATGCGCCAATTTGGTGATCAAACAAGTGACTAAAAAGTGGCACGCTTGTGTAGTAATTGTCCACGTACAAATGGCACCCTTTTCCAGATAATGGTGACACCAAGCTCAACACAATTTTGCTAGCCTGGGCATCCTTCTGGCTCCACGTGACTATCTTTGCCCTCATAAACCATAAAACTACATGTATAGCCTGTGGCCCTGTCACAGAGCTTATACATCTTGACCCCGTATCTGGCACACTTGCTGGGGATGTACTGTTTGAAAGCAAGACGGCCAGCAAATTTAATCAGGGACTTGTCCACGCACACAATTTGGTTGGGAGTAAAAAGTGCTGAGAACTTCTGATTGAAGTGGTTTATGTGGGGACAAATTTTGTGGAGCCGAACACATTCAGTGTTCATTGTCATTGAAATGCATGAACCGCAGGATCTGCTCGTATCGTGTCCTGGCCATGCAAGCAGAGAAGACATACATATGATGAATTGAGTCAGTGGACCAATATAACCGCAATTCGGGTTCTTTATGTATCCCCATGTTGAGGGTAAGGCCCAGAAAGGTCTTACATTCGGAAACCGTAATTGGTTTCCAATCTTTGGCAAGTGACAAATGGAGATTAGCGGCGGTGTATTGACCAGCATATAAATTGCTTTGGTCCACAATAGATCTATAGAGATCTTCAGTTAAAAACAGCGAATAAAAATCAATGGACCTAAAGTCAACTGTATTCACTGTGATTCCGGGTTGGCCTGTGAATGGGGGAAGTACGGGCACTGCATCAGTGGTGGGTTGCCAATTAGGGTTTGCAAGCATGGCAGGAAGGGCACTATGGGCTCTGCAGGCCTGTGTTTGTCTTCTTTGTGGCTGTGGGAGACTACTTGTGCTAGCCACACCAGCTTGAACTGCACTTATGGGATTCGCCACATCACCAAGTGTTACTGCAGTGCTGGTTTGTCTATGACCAGGACGTACTAGGCTGCTGGTGCTTGCCAGGTCACCAGAAGGAGTAGCGGCGCTAGTACTGGCTCTCTGCTCCATACGAGAGCCCTGCGGTTCATGCACCTCAGCAACAGCAGAATGGGATCTGGTACGCTTGACCTTAGCAGGGACCACTCCATCGTTAGAGCGATCTGACAGGGAGCTGCTGTTGTCTACGGGATCATATGCGGAGCCTGATTCTGACAGTGAGGCTTCCCCATTGCTCTTGTCTGTCATGCTCAGCAATGAGTAGACCTCTTCACTAGTGTACCTAGGATTTGACACGTTGGCCTCCAAATTTATAGGTACACTAGTGTGACTCACAGGCAAAAAAGCGCACCTGGTTGTCAGAGCCTGTTTCAAATCACTACCAAAATCACTGTCAGATTTCGCAGGGATCAGGCGGGATCTCTGCGAATGCTGCAGATATGTGTATTGTGTTTGGTAAGTGTGAGTGATCTATTGATCCTGCACTTGGATGGGCTTGGCTGGGCGGAGGTGCTAAACGCAGGTGCTAGCAGGTATCTGGGCTGATTCTGCTAATGCCGCGTTTTTTAGATCACTAATCTAGTGGTAATGCTAATATAGATCTCATCAGATCAGATATTGATCTGATCAGATACTGCAATAGTATCTAACACCTTTCTAATGAGTGTGCATGCGTGTCCGAGTACCTAACTAACTGGCCCTGCCTGGTGTTTACACTGACCCTAACGCACGCTAGAACCTAACTGAGGTCAACGCCGGGTGATCGGGAGTTAAAACCTATACAAGGTATATATATTATACATACGGTGGGTAATCTGATGGGGGAAAAAAACTATCTAGCTAGCGTGACCCGTGACACTTATACAGTGATCACAGGTGACAGGGGGCAATCAAGGGGTTAAAAACTTTATTAGGGGGGGTAAGGGGGGTAGTTACACCTACCTAGGCCTACAGGGGCAGGGGGTGACATTCCACAGACAGGAGAGGCAACCCATTCGCTAGGACCGATTAACAGGAATAAATAAATCATTGGTCTATTCCTGTAGAGCGAATGGTCCTCTAGCGAATTGGACCGCCTAACCGTGCTGGAGGCGTGCGCGGGACAAAGCCACACTGCAGCAGTAAATATACACTACGTGGTTGGGAACCGGTTAAACTTGCAGTAACGCACACAGAAGTAAATGGTGTTAAACTTGCAGTAATGCACACAAAACTATATGGGGTTAACCACTTGACAACTGGGCACTTAAACCCCCTTAACAACCAGACCAATTTTCAGCTTTCAGCACTCTCACACTTTGAATGACAATTACTCAGTCATGCAACATTGTACCCATATGAAATTTGCGTCCTTTTTTTCACACAAATAGAGCTTTCTTTTGGTGGTATTTAATCATCTCTGGGTTTTTTATTTTTTGCGCTATAATTAAAAAAAGACCGAAAATTTTGTAAAAAAATGAATTTTTCTTCGTTTCTGTTATAAAATTTTGCAAATTAGTAATTTTTCTTCATAAATTTTGGCCAAAATTTATACTGCTACCTATCTTTGGTAAAAAAAAACAAATTAGTGTATATTATTTGGTCTTTGTGAAAGTTATAGAGTCTACAACCTATGGTGCCAATCACTGAAAATTGATCACACTTGATTTACTGACGGC
>BLSH010538984.1:39813-49928 GCA_018402905.1 Glandirana rugosa
TCTCTAATTTCTGCTATCTGTCCTCAGAGCAACAGCACAGACAGCAGTAGTAAAGTAATCTATCTCAGGATGCAGGATCAGGTCTTAAAATGTCTCAAATCTGTCCCTCAAGCTTTCAGCTTCCTTTCCCTACACTAACCCAAGGAGCATTTGACTGCAGCACTGTGACTCCAGCTTATAAAGAGGCTGGGTCACATGATGCACTGGCCAATTACAGCCATGCCATTAGTAGGCATGGCTGTGATGGCTTCTAAGGGCAAACCAGTGAAACGCTTGTTGATTGGCTGCCCTGCAGCTTCTCAACACGTGGAGTAAAATAGCAGAACCCCGGACCGAACCCGAACGATTTTTGAAATGTCCGGGTCCGTGCCACGGACACCCGGAAGTTCGGTACGGACCCGAACGTTACAGTCCGGGTTCGCTCAACACTATCAGTGATGTTAGTGTACTTCTGGTGATCCCCAAGTGGGGATGGGAATAGAAGGAGAAAAAGAGTGGTTAGCTTTACAACTGAGTGGGTTGGTGCCAGGAGGTACCAGTTGTAGTTGGGTAGAGGTAACAACTATGGTGTAGAACAGGAAAGTCTAGTCTTAGCTTCCTAGAGTAGCAGCTGTCTGATGATGGCTGCTATAGAAATGAGGTGAGAGTTCATGTATAAACTGCAACAAGCATAACGTCGAACCAGAGAGAAAAAAACTTTGCAATGTGTGTAAAAAGAGCGCCTATGTGCTCAGAAAATTGGAATACCATCATGCGTTTTCAGATGCTGTCGGGCGGTTGGTTTTGTACCTGGCTCTTTGTGGGGCAGGTAGCTCAGGGATGATTCCCCATTTATGAAGAAGTCGTAGACCTTCTTCTACGCTGGTGATGTTGTGTTTGACCCCGTTTCTAGTAATCATGATTTTAGTAGTGAAACCCCATTGATATGGGATCTTGTGGTTGTTGAGTGGCTTGGTAATGGTGCTCAGCTGCTTTCTTAACTGCCTTGTATATTATGACAGGTCAGCGTACAGTTGAATCCCTGTGTATGGAGCAGAGAGCTGGCCTAGTTGCCTAGATTTCCTCAGTAGCTGGTCCTGGATTTTCATCAGGACATCCCTGAGAATCTCATCTGGGAGGTGAGGGGGTTTTGGAAGGCGGCGGATACGATCAATCATTGTCTCTATGGGGGTGAGCTCCGGCAGGAGCGTTATGATACTTTTTTTGCATACTCATTTAGGTCGGGTGTTAGGACATTTTCAGGGATACCCCTGATTTTAACATTGTTACGGGGCCCCCTGCCTTCGAGATCCGCCATTTTGGCTCTCATCCAGTGCTGGTCATCCCGTATGCTATCCTGTATGTCGCTGGTTAGATGTGGGGAATGTGGCTATAGGTGAAGGGAGGTCTGGATTGCTAGCATGGAAGTCTAATGTAGGCCTCACGTCTGGGTCTTTGGGATCCACATCCAGGCGCATCCTCGCCTTCGCTGGGCCGGAGTTATCTGACGAGGACACAGAGGATGGGCTGGGGTGAGCAAAACCGCTCCCTGTGTAAATTTCTGCAGTGTCTGCATCGGGGAGGTCCATGTAGGATCCGTCTTTCCCCATGCAGGGCCGCGGTCACCATCTTGAAAGTCCTCTTTCACTGACTGAGCGAAGAAATCCGTCAGCTTCCTGGGTTGATGGTTCTCTTTTCTCTTGTGAGATGTGTGCGGAGGTTTGCCCATCATGCTGGGGTCCATAGCAGGGTGTAGGTGGTGCATAGGTCGGCGTCTCTGCTTCAGTTCTTCAGTCCGGCGCAGGAGCAGTGTGACTATGCGTCCGCCATGCACAGCAGTTGGCCACGCCCCGGGTGTTCCTTTTAAGCGCAAGAAATGGGCCATCTTTGTCAGCCGGTCAACCACCACAAAGATGGCCGTGCAGCCCTCAGAGGGAGGTAGCTCCACTACAAAGTCCATAGAAATCATGGCCCAAGTTTGGTCCAGTACTGGCAGAGGTCGAAGCAAGCCACAGACCTTGTTCCGGAGAACTTTTGATTGCAGATGGGGCAGGAGTTAATGTAGCCCTTACAGTCCTTTTCCAGGTCGGGCCACCAGAAGGTGCGCTGCACCAGCTCTAAGGTCTTGTGGATTCCGAAGTATCCGGCCAAGGGATGATCATGACAAAGACCTAGGATGGTTATTCGGACCTCTCCACAAAAAGACCCTCTCTGTCCTGCAAGGTGTCTCTGATGGAGGCAGGAGTTCCTATAAAGGCCTCTTTCAACTGCAGCAAAAGGTCCATTTTGTAGAAGCAGGAAATTCCCAGCTGGCAGAATAGTATTGCGTGTTACCGACTCCTTTGGATCTTCGAACATGCATGATAACGCATCAGGATTTATATTTTTAGATCCGGGCCGGTATGTTTTATGGAACAAGAATCTCGAGAAGAATAATGCCCATCGGGCGTGGTGAGGTCTGAAACGCTTGGCAGATTTGAGATACTCGAGATTCTTGTAATCCTTGTAGATCAGTATTGGTTGAGCCGCCCCTTCTAGTAAGTATCTCCATTCTTCCAAAGCAGCCTTAATGGCCAGGAGTTCCCGATTTCCCACATCATAGTTCCTTTCAGCCGGGGCAAGTTTTTGTGAGAAGAAAGCCACCGGATGGACTAAGCTTTTGAGACCAGAGCGTTGGGAGAGAACCGCCCTGACAGCGCTCTCTGACACGTCCACCTCCAGAATGTAGGGAAGAGCTGGATCTGGGTGACGCATTACAAGGGCTGACATGAAGAGTTCCTTCAGAGTTATGAAGGTGGTTTGTGCTTCCGGGGACCAGTGGAACCGGATCCCTTGCTTGGTAAGCTGGGTGATGGGTGATATGATGGCCGAGAAGTTCCGGATGAATTTAAGATAAAAATTGGAGAATCCAACAAACCGCTGGACCCCCTTTTTATCGGTGGGTGCAGGCCAAGCCACGATGGCTGACAATTTTTGGGGGTCCATCTCGATGTCTCCCGGGGAAATGATCAGTCCCAGAAACTGAATACTCTGACGCTCAAATTCACATTTCTCGGGTTTGGCATAAAGTTTGTGCTGGTGGAGGCGGCAGAGAACCTTCTTGACATTCTCCCGATGGGTTTCCAGTGAGGAAGAAAAAATAAGGATGTCATCCAAATAGGCTATGACAAAAATGTCCAGGAAGTCCCTGAGGATATAATTGATGAAAAACTGGAAGGTGGCTGGGACGTTGCACAATCCGAAGGGCATGACAAGGTATTCGTAATGCCAAAATTGGGTGCGGAACGCGGTTTTCCACTCGCCCCCCTCCCGGATGCGAATGAGGTTGTATGCCACTCTTAAATCCAGTTTTGTGAAAATGGTGGCAGAGCGTAGGCGCTGAAAAAGTTCTGCAACTAAGGGAAATGGGTAGCGGTTCTTCACTGTAACCTTATTCAGGTCTCGGTAGTCAATACAGCCTGAGCGTGTGATCTTTCTTTTCCACATAAGAAGATTCCGCACCGGCTGGAGAAGTGGATGGGCGGATGAACCCCTTCTGCAGGTTCTCGTGGATGTAGTCTTTCAGGGCCACTAATTCCTGCTCAGATAACGGGAAGATCCGTCCGAACGGAATTTCTTCCCCAGGAAGAAGCTCGATTGGGCAGTTGTAGGAGTGGTGTGGAGGGAGCGTGTCCACCCCTTGCTTGCTAAACACGTCCAGAAATTCATAGTATGCTTGGGGTACTTTCTGACGGGAGTCAAGGTCAGAGTCAAGACACATTAGGTTTGGGGGAGGCAGGATGGGTTTAGGGAGGCAGAGTTCCCGGCAATATGTGGACTGGAACTGGATTAATCCAGAACATCCAGGTGATCCATGGGTCATGGGTTGGAGTCATGGCAGGCCTAGAATGACTGGTAACAGTGGAGAAGCGATTGCATCCAGCCGTAGCAGCTCACTGTGGTCAGAGAGAGTGGTGGCCAGCAAAGGTGGGGTCTCCTTAGATACTAGTCCTGACTTGACACGGGACCCATCAGCTAAGAACACTGAGAAACTTTGTTCTTTGGGTTGGAGAGGAATTCCATTTTTGGCTGCAAAGTCCAGATCAATGAAGCAGCTGCAGGCCCCTGAGTCCACAACAGCCGTGACAGAAACTAACCTTCCAGGCAGTCAAAAGGAGATGGGAAGGGCTAGGTGAGCCAATTTGGCCGTCAATAGTGTCTGCCCCATTGAGGAGCCGAAGAACCCTTTTGGGTGTTTGGCTGGGCACTCATGCACGTAATGGCCTGCTTCTCCACAGTAGAGGCAGAGATTGCCTTGGAGCCTGCGTGCCCGCTCTTCAGGGGAAATGGAAGACCTGGTGGAGGCCTTGTGCGGTTCTCCCACCAGCATTTACGCAGACGGCGATCTATCTGTATGGACAGCTGGATGAGGACTTCCAAGGAACTTGGAACTCCTACGCTAGCTAGTTCATCCTTAAGACCCTCTGACAGGTCCAGCCAGAACTGGTGCCATACTGGTGGTTCCAACTGGTATCTGCGCTCCAGCGCCTGAAAGCAGAGACGTAATCTTTGATGGCTCTGCCGTCTTGCCGGAGGGAGTGGAGAGCGGATTCGGCCGTAGCAGACCGTTGAGGGTCATCATACAGTTGCGACATGGCCTGAAAGAAGGAGGACAGGGTCTCCAGCCAGGCATCTTTGGTTTCCAGCAGGTGATGGGCCCAGGCCTGGGGCTGATTCCGTAGCAAAGATATAACAAGCCCCACCTTGGTAGGCTCCAACTGGAAGGTTAGGGGCTGGAGTGTAAAATAGAGCTGGCAGACATTGCAGAAGGCCCTATACTTGGACCGATCTCCGGAAATTTTTTCTGGGGTAGGTGCCCGCGGCTCCAGAGCAGGCAGTGAGGTGACAGGGTCCAAACTGGCCGTGGTGGTAGAGACCGGAGTGGAGGTCAAGACTTGCTCCTCGAGACGGGCATGTTTGCCCTGCAGGGACCTGATGGCCTGTGTGAGGTCCATGAGGCACTGGTTGACCTCAAGTAGGACAGAGGCCCCCCTTGCAGACTCAGCCATGGCTCTCTGATACTGTTACCTGCCAGGTAATGAGTCTGACAGCACGGGATGACCTCTCCTACGACCCCGGTTCAAGAGAACAGCAGCCGTAGGAGCATGGAGAGATATGAGTGCCTGTGGTAGTCCGGTAAAGTCCAGAAGCTAGAAGTTCATAGGATTGCTGGAGATGGAGATGACCTGCGGGGCTAGAGATGCAGCCAGGAAGTAGCAATCTGGAAAGGCTGGAGAAGACTTGTGGAGCTGGAAGCTGCGGAGGTCTGGATGGCCACAGACACTGGAGAGGGTTCGGGTGCAGGCAGGGTCGGCAACAGGCTGGCAGCAAGGTACAGAGGAGCAGGCAGAAGAATGGTCGGGAAAAGCTGGGATCAGGTGCAGGCAGAGAGCAGGAAGGTCTGGACAAGCTGAGTCGGTAACAGATCAGGAACAGATATCGGGCACAGGTAAACACGGGTACATGCTGTAGATCACACAGCACCTGGTCTGAGCATTAGCAAGGCTTAAATGGCCGTTTCTGGTGCCAGGCACCAAGGAAGCAAAAATCTTCAGGTATGCCTCTCCTGAGGGGGATCAAGCCAATGGCCTACCTGACAGATATTTGCCTCCTGAATTCACCTGGTGGTGTACTGCTAGCAGATTGGCTGTAAGTACTAGTTATGGCATGCATTGTTACACCTTCATTCCTCTCTGTGCAGGTTTTGGAGATGACTTCAGGTATAGTAAGGGTTGAGATCCCAGATGAGGAGCAAAGAGAAGCCTGTCTTGTTTTCTGGTGTGGGTTTCTTAGGTACTCTTGCCAATGGACTGCATGGCTGGTCGTTATATGACTTGTCAAGACATATAGTGCCCAAGCAGCTGGAGTCCTGCCGCGCTTGACATGCTTCAGACATAGATTGCAAATGGCCAAGGTGCTATCTACTGCACATGTGCTGAAAAATGCCCACACCAAAGAATTTTTGGAAGTTGTGGGGAGGCAGCAGCGCCCTGCACCTGTGGAGCTCTGTGATCTGATGCAATTGGGGGGCTACCCATAAGCTGACCCCTGGAGGACATCATGCCTTGTTGGAGTTGGGCCTCCTCCTCCTCACTTTCCTCCTCTCTTCTCTCAGACACCCAAGTACAGTCCGTGTCCTCATCATCCCCTCCCTCCTCATCACTGGAGAAAACTTGGCAGTATCTGTATACACTAGACTGTATATATTTTAAGACACCACATCAAGTAGTGTGCTATATACCGTACACTCCTGAATGCACTGATACATAGTGTACACTCAATACGATGTGTGTATATATACAGTATATATATATATATATATATATATATACAGTATCTCACAAAAGTGAGTACACCCCTCACATTTTTGTAAATATTTTATTCTATCTTTTTAAGTGACAACACTGAAGAAATGGCACTTTTCTACAATGTAAAGTAGTGAGTGTGCAGCTTGTATAACAGTGTAAATTTGCTATCACCTCAAAATAACTCAACACACAGCCATTAATGGCTAAACCACTGGCAACAAAAGTGAGTACACCCCTAAATGAAAATGTCCACATTGGGCCCAAAGTGTCAATATTTTGTGTGCCCACCATTATTTTCCAGCACTGCCTTAACCCTCTTGGGCATGGAGTTCACCAGAGCTTAACATGTTGCCACTGGAGTCCTCTTCCCTCCTCCATGACTAGAGTTGAGCAAACCCAAACTGTAAAGTTCGGGTCCGTACCGAACTTTGGGGTGTATGTGATCCGGACCCGAACCTGGACATTTGAAAAAAGTTTGGGTTCGGGTATTTGATCCCGCCTGTTGAATAGCTGCAGGGCAGCCAATCAACAAGTGTTTCACTGGTTTGCCCTTAGAAGCCATCACAGCCATGCCTACTAATGGCATGGCTGTGATTGGCCAGTGCATCATGTGACCCAGCCTCTGTATAAGCTGGAGTCACGTAGTGCTATATGTCACATGCTCTCAGGCTAGTGTAGGGAGAGGATGCTGCCGGCGGTGGGAGGGACAGATTGCAGATATAATAACATCTCATCCTGCATAACAGAACGATCTGATTCTGGACTAGGTAGAGATTACTACTACTGGTTTGAGGGACAGATTGCAGATCTCATCCTGCATTACAGAATGATCTGATTCTGGACTAGGTAGAGTCTACTGCTTTTAGGGACAGATTATTGTTCTAAAATCATCTCCTAGTTCTATAGGGTCAGGTTCCTGCTGTTGCTGTAAGGGACAGATTATTGTTCTAAATTCATCGCCTACTCCTATAGGGTCAGGTTCCTGCTGTTGCTGTAAGGGACAGATTATTCTTCTAAAATCATCGCCTACTCCTATAGGGTCAGGTTCCTGCTGTTGCTGTAAGTGACAGATTATTGTTCTAAAATCATCGCCTACTCCTATAGGGTCAGTTTCCTGCTGTTGCTGTAAGGGACAGATTATTGTTCTAAAATCATCGCCTACTCCTATAGGGTCAGGTTCCTGCTGTTGCTGTAAGGGACAGATTATTGTTCTAAAATCATCACCTACACTGCCACGGTCACGGCCTAGTCAACCTCTAGGCTCCTACTCCACATCCACCCACCCTTCCCATTTTTATTTTTTTTATTTGATTTTAAGTTATTTTCCCTATTCCCATTTTTTTGTAGGGCACTTGTCCTACTCTTACCCCCATTTTACTTCCTTTTGCAGCCCTCTAGCACTTGCCAGGACTTTTTACAGCCATTTTTGTGCCGAAAAGTTCAGGTCCCCATTGACTTCAATGGGGTTCGGGGTCTGGGGTAAAGTTTGGGTCAAGTTCGGTACGGAACACGGTCTTTTTTGTGAAGTTCCGCCGAACTTGAACATCCATGTGTCCGCTCAACTCTATCCATGACGACATCACGGAGCTGGTGGATGTTAGAGACCTTGCTCTCCTCCACATTCCATTTGAGGATACCCCACAGATGATAAATAGGGTTTAGGGTCTGAAGTCATGTTGGCCAGGCCATCACCTTTAACCTCAGCTTCTTTAGCATGGCAGTGGTCATCTTTGAAGTGTGTTTGGGGACATTATAATGTTGGAATCTTGCCCTGTGGCCCAGTCTCCAAAGGAAGGGGATCATGCTCTGCTTTAGTATAACACAGTACATGTTGGTATTCATGGTTTTCTCAATGAACTGTAGCTCCCCAGTGTCGGCAGCACTCATGCAGCCCCAGACTATGAAACTCCCACCACCATGCTTGACTGTAGGCAAGACACACTTGTCTTTGTACTCCTCACCTGGTTGCCTTCACACACGCTTGACACCATATGAACCAAATATGTTTATCTTGGTCTCATCAGACCATAGTACATGGTTGCAGTAATCCATGTCCTTAGTCGGCTAGTCTTCAGCAAACTGTTTGTGGGCTTTCTTGTGCATCATCTTTAGAAGAGGTTTTCTTCTGGCATGACAGCCATACAGACCAATTTGATGCAGCGTGCAGAGTATCGTCTGAGCACTGACAGGCTGACCCCCACCCCTTCAACCTCTGCTGCAATGCTGGCAGCACTCATAAGTCTATTTCCCAAACACAGCCTCTGGATATGATGCTGAGCACGTGCACTCAAATTCTTTGGTCGGCCATGGAGAGGCCTGCTCTGAGTGGAAGCTGTCCTGTTAAACCTCTGTATGGTCTTGGCCACCATGCTGCAGCTCAGTTTCAGGGTCTTGGCAATCTTCTCATAGCCTAGGCCATCTTCATGTAGAGCAACAATTCTTTTTTGCAGATCCTCAGAGAATTCTTTGCCATGAGGTGCCATGTTGAACTTCCAGTGACCAGTATGAGAGAGTGAGAGAGATAACACCACATTTAACACACTTGCTCCCCATTCACACCTGAGACCTGAGTAACACTAACGAGTCACATGATACCGGGGAGGGGAAAATGGCTAATTGGGCCCATCCTGCTCTCAGGAAAGTTTAGGGAGAGGATGCTACTGGCTCTTTGAGGGACAGATTGCAGAACATCTCATCCTGCATTACTGAACGATCTGATTGTGGATTAGGGAGAGATACTAGTACTGGTGCTTTGAGGGACAGATTGCACACCTCATCCTGCTGCACAGAATGGTCTGACTGGACTAGGTAGAGTCTGTTGCTTGAAGGGAAAGATTATTCTTCTAAAATCATTATCAAGTTGTACAGGGAAAGGTTCCAGCTGTTGCTTTAAGGGAAAGATTAGTGTTCTAAAATCATCATCAAGTTGTACAGGGAAAGGTTCCAGCTGTTGCTTTAAGGGAAAGATTAGTGTTCTAAAATCATCTCCAAGTTGTAAAGGGAAATCATCTTCAAAGTGTGTGGGAAAAGCCTATTGCAGGGGCATAGAGCCATATTACTTTTCTAAAATCATCTTCAAAGTGTGTGGGAAAAGCCTGTTTCAGTGGCATGAAGCCATATTAGTGTTCTAAAATCATCTTAACAGTGTGTGGGAAAAGCCTGTTTCAGCGGCATGAAGCCATATTAGTGTTCTAAAATCATCTTCAAAGTGTGTGGGAAAAGCCTGTTTCAGCCGCATTAAGCCATATTAGTGTTCTAAAATCATCTTCACAGTGTGTGGGAAAAGCCTGTTTCAGCCGCATGAAGCCATATTCGTGTTCTAAAATCATCTTCAAAGTGTGTGGGAAAAGCGTGTTTCAGCCGCATGAAGTCATATTAGTGTTCTAAAATCATCTTCAAAGTGTGTGGGAAAAGCGTGTTTCAGCCGCATGAAGTCATATTAGTGTTCTAAAATCATCTTCACAGTGTGTGGGAAAAGCCTGTTTCAGCCGCATGGAGCCATATTAGTGTTCTAAAATCATCTTCACAGTGTGTGGGAAAAGCCTGTTTCAGCAGCATGGAGCCATATTAGTGTTCTAAAATCATCTTCAAAGTGTATGGGAAAAGCCTGTTTTAGCCACATGAAGCCATATTAGTGTTCTAAAATCATCTTCACAGTGTGTGGGAAAAGCCTGTTTCAGCCACATGAAGCCATATTAGTGTTCTAAAATCAGCTTCAAAGTGTGTGGGATGATTATACCGAAGTACACCGACTTTGTCCGAAAAGGGTGTGTGACACTTCTACTAAAA
>BLSH010538984.1:55202-93276 GCA_018402905.1 Glandirana rugosa
TATATATATATATATATATATATATATATATATATATATATATATACTAGACTGTAGATATTTTAAGACACCACGTGTACTATATACCGTACACCACCAAATGTACCGATATATAGTGTACACTCAATATGCTGTGTGTGTGTATATATATATATATATATATATATATATATATATATATATATATATATATATATATCAGGCTGTATATATTCTAATACACCACGTCAAGTGTACTATTAACCGTATGTACACCCCAAATGCACTGATATATAGTGTACACTCAATACGCTGTGTGTGTATATATATATATATTGGCAGGGGGTTAGAGCGGCAGCGGGTGTGTGTGACCCCCTGGAAGGGTTCACTACACAATTTAGGCACAGCGAGATAGCAGTTTCAGGTGAAAACAAAAAGGGTAGTTTATTCTCACTAGTTACAATGAAAAAGAGCAAAACAAAAACAAACAACAAAAAAACCTAAGCCACTTGGACACTGACTACACAATAGGTATTCCCTGTCTGTCAGCTGGGTACAGCCTACCGCTGTACCTAGCTCCTATCTCTCACTGGACACAGTCAGTCACACAGGATTCTTACCAGACAAGATGTTACACTCCCCAGTCTGTTGACATGACACAGAACCTGGTTCCAGGGTGGAGCACTCACCTATCACTGCTGGGAGTTCTTGTAGAGGCCTTAATGAGCCAGCTCACCTCAGCTGCACTCATTACCTCTACTCCTGCAAGACTCCCCTTAGTGGTATAAGTCTGCATACACCTTAAATCTAAGGCAAATGTACCTGCCATCCTGCACGCAACCTGGCGTCTTTACCTGACTGCTGTCACAATATATATACATATATATACCAGGCTGTATATATTTTAATACACTAGGTCAAGTGTACTATATACCTTATGTACACCCGAATGCACTGATATATAGTGTATACTGTGCGTATATATATATATATATATATATATATATAAAAACTAGGAAGGTATATACAGTATCTCACAAAAGTGAGCACACCCCTCACATTTTTGTAAATATTTTAGTATATCTTTTCATGTGACAACACTGAAGAAATTACACTTTGCTACAATGTAAAGTAGTGAGTGTGCAGCTTGTATAACAGTGTAAATTTGCTGTTCCCTCAAAGTAACTCAACACACAGCCATTAATGTCTAAACTGCTGGCAGCAAAAGTGAGTACACCCCTAAGTGAAAATGTCCAAATTTGGCCCAAAGTGTCAATATTTTGTGTGACCACCATTATTTTCCAGCACTGCCTTAACCCCCTTGGGCATGGAGTTCACCAGAGCTTCACAGGTTGCCACTGGAGTCCTCTTCCACTCCTCCATGACTACATCATGAAGCTGGTGGATGTTAGAGACCTTGCACTCCTCCACCTTCCGTTTGAGGATGCCCCACAGATGCTAAATAGGGTTTAGGTCTGGAGACATGCTTGGCCAGTCCATCACCTTTACCCTTAGCTTCTTTAGCAAGGCAGTGGTCATCTTGGAGGTGTGTTTGGGGTCGTTATCATGTTGAAATACTGCCCTGCGGCCCAGTCTCCGAAGGGAGGGGATCATGCTCTGCTTCAGTATGTCACAATACATGTTGGCATTCATGGTTCTCTCAATGAACTTTAGCTCCCCAGTGCCGGCAGCACTCATGCAGCCCCAGGCCATGACACTGCCACCATCATGCTTGATTGTAGGCAAGACACACTTGTCTTTGTACTCCTCACCTGGTTGCCGCCACACACGCTTGACACCATCTGAACCAAATAAGTTTATCTAGGTCTCATCAGACCACAGGGCATGGTTCCAGTAGTCCATGTTCTTAGTCTGCTTGTCTTCAGCAAACTGTTTGTGGGCTTTCTTGTGCATCATCTTTAGAAGAAGCTTCCTTCTGGAAAGACAGCCAAGCAGACCAATTTGATGCAGTGTGTGGCGTATGGTCTGAGCACTGACAGGCTGACCCCCCCCACTCCTTCAATATCTGCATCAATGCTAGCAGGACTCATACGTCTATTTCCCAAAGACAACCCCTGGATATGATGCTGAGCACGTGCACTCAACTTCTTTGGTCGACCATGGCGAGGCCTGTACTGAGTAGAACCTGTCCTGTTAAACAGCTGTATGGTCTTGGCCACAGTGCTGCAGCTCAATTTCAGGGTCCTGGCAATCTTCTTATAGCCCAGGCCATCTTTATGTAGAGCAACAATTCTTTTTTTCAGACCCTCAGAGTTTTTTTGCCTTTAAGTGCCATATTGAACCTCCAGTGACCAGTATGAGAGAGTGAAAGCGATAACACCAAATTTAATACATCGGCTCGCCATTCACACCTGAGACCAGGGAGGGAAAATGGCTAATTGGGCCCAATTTGGACATTTTCACTTAGGGTTGTACTCACTTTTGTTGCCAGCGGTTAAGATATTAATGGCTGTGTGTTGATCTATTTTGAGGGGACAGCAAATTTACGCTGTTATACAAGCTGTACACTCACTACTTTACATTGTAGCAAATTGTCATTTCTTCAGTGTTGTCACATGAAAAAATATAATAAAATATTTACAAAAATGTGAGGGGTGTACTCACTTTTGTGAGATACTGTATATATTCTTGTACTGCCTGACTGTATACAGTTAGCCCTATCTATCTAGTATATATTTCCCTACACTAACTTGCCTGCACTAACTGACAGATAGATAGCTAGGGTGATCTACAATCTATCTTTATATCTAGCTAGCTATCTTTTTTACAATTACAATAGCTATCTAGCTAAATTGCCTGCAATCCGCAACCTAAACTCTATCTGTATCACCGCCCCCAACACACACTACATAGAGACGTTGTACAAGCGGCTTTATATAGTGTGGGGCGTGGATTAAGGCTGCTGAGCAGTGATTGGCTAAAGGCACCCTGCCGGGTCATGTGCATGCTTTGGCCAATCAGCGGGCAGCATTCCGCCACTATTGGAATGCATTATGGGGTGTGCAAAGTTCCCGCAAACACCCCATAATGTTGGCAATGGTGCGAACGAATGAACAACCGATGTTCGAGTCGAACATGCGTTCGACTCGAACTGGGAGCTCATCCCTACTAACCACCCTTAAAGCTAAACTGGATGACCTGGAGAATCATTCCTGGAGGAACAATCTCCATTTTGTGGTGTTCCCAGAGCACCCAGAGGGGCCCCATCCAGAATGTTTTATTCACTCCTGGCTCCTGGACACCCTGTGGATGAATGTGTTATCCCACGCATTCTTAATTGAACGCGCACACCGTACCCCTCCACATTCACCTCCTTCTGGAGCCTCTCATCGCCCTATAATTGCTAGAATCCTTAATTTTTAAGATACAGTTACCATCCTCAGACTGGCTAGAGAAAGGGGGCCCCTCAAGTTTAACGGCAACACCATTTCTATCTACCCTGATTTCTCCGCTGAGGTTCAGCGCCAACGAAATGCCTTTGCTACAGTTAAAGACCGTCTGCATAAAGAGGGACTACAATTCACCATTCTTTTCCCTGCTAAACTGAGAATTGTGTGTGATGACGGGCCTCCTTCTATACAAATGTCAAAGAGGCTATGGCCTGGCTGGATGACAAGTATGAACCACAACGGAGGGGAAGACACAACTGATCGGAATTACCCCTGCTTTCCCATCCTCTCTCTCCTGCTATGAGGGCATACCAAAGATTATTCCCTCCATTTACTAAGATGGAATACTGATCTTGCATTTCTCTATGGGTTCTTGTGAATGACTTGATGAGCCACCTGCTCTTTGTACTGTAATCCTAATGTTTCTTGGGCTATCAAAACAATACAATGCAGATTGGATTTTAAGTGTGTTTTCTGCTCTGCCTTAATAATATTTTCATTCTGCTAGGCCGGATTATCGCCGACAATTACTAAGAGTGCCCTAATCCTGGCTAAGTTTTCTACTTCTATATCGGGACAATGAAACTTTACTGTTAAGAGCCATCCGATTTTGCTACTAACCCCATACCAATAGGTGGCGAGGCCACAGGGTGTGTTAGACTCTAAGAGGGTGTTTTTTTTATTTGTGTTTTTTCCCCTCACCTTTTTTGAGGATGGGATTTTGTTCGGACCTCTAACAAGAGGGGGTTTGTATGAGTATTGGGGATTCGAGGCTCGCTGAGTTTGGGCTGGTTGAGCAGTGTGGGATGGGATGGAAGGTGTTTGGTCTACTCCAGGGATTTTCCTGGAACCAATTTTTGTTTTTTTCTGTGTTGATTTCTTCCACCAATCACTGATGTTCTTTTTTGGACTGTGCAAGGCCCTACTTACATGTCTCACATCTGGTTGAAGCCTTATTGTCTGGGTTCCATGTTAACTCATGCTGCTATTTGTTATATTTGATGTTTCCTCTGAATGGCTAAGTCACTAAAACGTATTTCTTGGAATGTTAGGGGTATGAACTCCACTCACAAGCAGTCATTGGTTTTCTTGTTCCTTAAAAAGTATAAGCTCCACATCATTTGTCTTCAGGAGACACATCTGGTAAAGGAGAGACTGCAAGCCCTCAAGCGCCCCTGGCTGACCTCCTTGTATCATGCCACTCACACAATCTACTCCCGGGGAGTTTCTGTTCTATTGGCAAAGTCTCTCCCAGCCGAGGTCATGTCAATGAAGACAGACCCAGAGGTTAGATTCGTAGTATTGTCCTTACGATTCCCCTCTGTGACCCTCACCATGGTAAATATCTATGCCCCCCCTTTTTCCACAGACCTGTTATCTAAATTATCCACTCTCCTTCTCACAAGATCCCCAGGTCCTATCTTATATGTAGGGGGTTTTAATGCTGTTTTGGATCCCATAGTTGACCGCTTGGGAGGCAATGGCAGAATCCTATCCCTCCCTCTTAGACTGGACTTGGGTGCATGGTCTTACTGAGCTTTGGCGGTGGAAACATTCTGATGAGGGTCAGTACTCTTGCCACTCTGATTCTTTTCACTCCATGTCTCAAATTGACTTAGCATTTTCTACTGCAGAGACCCTGCCATTCGTCTCCTCGGCATCCTAATTACCCAGGGGTGTATCTGACCATGCACCCTTGTTGGTGGATCTCCTCCTGCTGCCTAGTTTGGGCCCCACCGCCTGGTGGTTAAACCCTTATTGATTGGAGGATGAGACTGTACAAGGAGCTTGTAAAAAGAGTATTGTAGATTACTGGAAGCTTAACCAGGGCTCTACTGATTCCTCAACAGTCTGGGAAGCCTCTAAGGCGGTGCTTAGGGGTACATTTGTGGCCATTACAGGTGTTCTATGTAAGAATGCCCAGCAGTGTACGGTGGAGTTGGAAGAGGCATTGGTAGCAGCAGAGTCTGCACAGCCTGACTCCACCAGGCGAGACTCAAAGACGCAGGGAGTATGAGCTCCGTCTGTTGGACTTGACTAAAGAGAGCATGCAGCATGTCATCCAGAAGGTCTTCAAACACGGCAATAAGTCTGGTCGCCTTTTAGCCTATTTGACTAGACCGGACCGTATCTCTATTTCTATATCTCGGATCCAGACGCAGTTCGGTTCTGTGCGCAGTCCTATTCAAATGCCTCCACTTGAAAAACTGCTGAGAGACCCGGAAACCACTAAGCTTATTTCCACATACTATACTGCTCTTATTACAGATGCTAACCCCAGATTTAAAAACGCACAGGTCAGGTGGTCATCCGTAGATTTAGTAATAACCGATGAAGATTGGTCGGAGTTCAGTGAAACATTCATGTCCTCTGTTATTTCATCCAGAGATAGAATTATTCAGGTAAAATTTTTTTCATCACTCTCATTTGACCCCTGTTAGACTACACAAGATGGGACTGAATTCCTCAGACGACTGTTTTAGGGGCTGCAGACAATGTGCTGACTTTATACACTGCTTCAGGACATGCCCCATTATTCAGGACTTCTGGGGTGACATAGGCTCTTTTATTTCCTCAGCCCTGGGACTTCCTAATGTCGTACATCCCAAGAACTGCCTCCTGGGTGTCTTCAGAGACTTGTCTGTCTCCTCTCCAGCCAAGAGGCGTCTTCGCATTCTGTATTTTTACACAAGGAAATCCATACTATTTACATAGAAGGTATCAGACACCCTTACTAAAACTCTATGGCTGAAATTGTTAAATGATGCCCTGCCGCTTTATAGACTCACATTTGAAATTAGGAAAAAGAATAAAACGTTTCCTAGAATCTGGGGAAGGTGGCTGGCTAGTCTCCTTACGCTATGCCCTGCAGCGCCTTGAATGGTAGTACATAATTGATGCTTGTATTAAATATGACTTATGTGTACCACTTCGAAACAAAAACAAAAGGAAGGAGTGCACACCTAGTGCATTACCAGAGGCATTTATTGGGTAGTGTAAGTAAAAAGGAATACTCACAAGAGTGGCGACCCCCAATGGGCCATAGAAATGCACGATTGGTGTGAGTACGGACACAACACAGATAAGGCTGATGCGTTTCGGGGGCGTACTCTGTTCCTCAGAGCCACACTAGTCCGGACACCAATGCCAAACGCTTATATGAGAGGACTGAGACCTAATGATCTACAAATTGCTGGGTGTGTAGACTAATTAATTGGTTTAATTATTGTAATTAGGCTGATTGGTGAGTGAGGAAATAAAAACACAGCACACACCAGCCATAGTAATTGGCAAAAAACTAAAATAAAAACATCTCATACTGGTGTAGGGAGAGGTTCCTGCTGCTGGTGTGAGGGACAGATCAGCATTATAAAAACATCTCATACTGGTGTAGGGAGAGGTTCCTGCTGCTCGTGTGAAGGACAGATAAGCATTATGAAATCATCTCATACTGGTATAAGGAGAGGTTCCTGCTGCTGGTGTGAGGGACATATTAGCGTTATAAAATCATCTCATACTGGTGTAAGGAGAGGTTCCTGCTGCTGGTGTGAGGGACATATTAGCGTTATAAAATCATCTCATACTGGTGTAGGGAGAGGTTCCTGCTGCTGTTTTGAGGGACAGATTAGCGTTATGAAATCATCTCATACTGGTGTAGGGAGAGGTTCCTGCTGCTGGTGTGAGAGACAGATTAGCGTTATAAAATCATCTCATACTGGTGTAGGGAGAGGTTCCTGCTGCTGGTGTGAGGGACACATTAGCGTTATAAAATCATCTCATACTGGTGTAGGGAGTGCTTCCTGCTGCTGGTGTGAAGGACAGATTAGTGTTATAAAATCATCTCATGGGCACATGTATGTTGGTCAATAACCTAAGTAGCCAAATTAACAATACATTTCCCTATCCACATTTGTTTGCAGGGCACTTGTCCTACTCTTACCCACCAGCAGCATGGAAGGCAACATTGCTTTTACAGGTGTTTTGTGTTCTGCCTGTAGAAGCAGCTCAATGTTATCCTGTGTGTCCATGCGCATTAAGAAGTTTAGAGGAATGTTTTGAGCTCAACTTTTAGAGGCAGGAAAAAAAACCTTTTGGATCGCGTTTCTGATTGGAGCTTAGTTTAACATTAGAAAAAAACGTAAAACTCTCCTAAACTTGTCTAGACTTTGTGCAAAAAGTGCTCTATAGGAGCGTCTTTTACTCTCAAGAGAGCAGACATTTTTTAAGCCCAGTATGCATGGGAGCTTAAAAAAAACGTTAGTGTGTATGGAGCCTAAACCTTATCAAACAAATGCACAGCAAACATGTTGGGGCATGCTTCAAAAGTCCAAACAAATGAAGATGAAAGGCTGAACATCCGGGAATTTTTGGACAAACAATCAGGAAACATATGTAGAGCAAGCAGTGTGGGACACCACAGAAGTGTATAGCTAAAAATGAGTCTAAACATGGAGAAATGAGGCATCTAATACAGAAGAAACATGTGCCACAAGCATGGTGTGCAACAGAAGTTATGCTATTAATACAGAGGAAATGTGTTCCAAGCAAGGTAGGCACCAGAAATGAGGCAGATAAAACAGATACAAATAATATGCCACAAGCCAAACATGAAAGTTCATGTGCTAAGACAAATGAACCTGTTGAAAGGCCTACTGTGTGCTCCACCAAATCCAGAATGTTTGGCTTCTCTTCTGTTGAGCTCTCCTCTGCTATCACTCACTACTGCCAGCACCCTTAAAAGCGTGCACCGAAAACAAGCACCACCCACTCGATATGATGACACCTGCGATAAATTATCGTACTGTTTAATGCAGAAAATACCCCAAAATACGGCCAAATACCGCTTGCTGTATTTTAGGAGTTTTTTTTGAGAATGCCAAAAAACTTTTTGAAAAACGCTGAGCGATATTTTGCTGCATTTCTTAAGGTGCTCAACACTGATTGTGAATGGAGCCCACAGTATTTTGGTCCCTTGATGGAGTGGATGATACAGGAATTAGTCTCATAAAAAATGATGTCATTTTGTTTAGCTTGCATGAATGCGTCTGACATTCATGCCACAAATATTTTGTAAAGTGATCCCTTACTTTGATCAACTTATATTAGTCCGTGTTTTCTCTTCATTCTTAAGCCCTCTTTTTGTTAGCACTTTAGCTGGTTTGGACTGACAGCCTGAGCTCCAGTCTTACTCAATAAATGCTTTTCCTGACAGTCCAGGTGATCAATCTATACAGAGAGTGGCTGTAGATGCTGGAATGAGGCTGCTGTATCTTCAAGCTGCCACTTTGTGACTCCTGGTGCCTGACACTTTATGTTCTGCTACACTCCAGGTAACTGAGTCAATCCAAGATATTGTGGGCTGCACATAAAGCACTGGCAGGCTGCATGTAATGAGGCTTGGACCCCATATACACTATTAGACTTTCTCCAGATTTTTGTCTTCAGATATACCAAAACCATATAATATGTGGTCAAACCTTAGGAGTTTCAATGTGTATGCAATCAGGCAGGCCCTTGCACTACATGGTTTTGGTAAATATGAAGACAAAAATCTGCAGAAAATCTAATAATGTGTATGGGGTTTTATTCAGCTCACCATGGGCCACCCACATAAAAGCACTTCAACTGCCCCTCTTTCCCCCTCCACACCTCCTAGCTTTGATTGCCCTGATTTTACTGCCAGATATGTGCTGCCAGAGTATGCTGTTTTATCACACCCCATACATCTTTAAGTCATGTTCCAAACCTACAATGAAAGGACATGTGTGTTTTCCCATGTCACTCACATATCCACATGAAAAAGACCTTCCCTGTATTTTAGTATTATAATTTTTTCCATTGGTATATGTCCTCCATGATTTGCTGCCAAGTTCAAGTCTCCTTGATTTTAAACCGGGCTCCCCAAGCCCTGATCTAATCCTACCTGAGCTGCTTTGCTCATCCCTACTTTTTACCCACTTCCAACCAAAACCCTTCCATTTTAAAGCAATTGTTAATTTTTCTCAATGTCTCTCTGTCTGTTTCTTTTTTTCTCTCTTCTTATACTCCTTGCTTCTGGAAATAATAATTCTAATGCTGTCAGACTTATCCAAGTTCTTAATCCATTCCTAAGCCTAAATCTTATGTCTCCCACTTACATATAAAGTCTAACATCAATAACCTAAGTAGCCAAATGAACAAACATTTTCTTTCTATTGCTCTTTTGCCTGACAAATGAGCTGATTAGAATGTCAAATTATGTAATGATTTCACCAAAATCCACCAATCTTTACATTTTTAACACTTCTATTTTCCAAGAACTTACTAAAGGCCCGTACACACGATCAGAAAATCTGAAGAAAAATTTCATCCGACGAACGATCTGCCGATTTTCTGACCATTAGTATGGTTCTTTCGATAGCCGATTCCTGAATTTTCGGTCAACAAAAACTGATGTGCAGGCTCAAAAATGTTTGTTGTTTTTGAACACAACGTCCTATTTTCGTTTAGCTAGTACAGTTTTCATCCGAAAAAAATCGCTAGAGCAAGACTACGCATGCTCAGAAATGAAAGAACACATATAAAACTATTCAACACATAGGGGGTCATTTACTCTAGCACGATTCTGCCTTCACGCAAATGTTAATGTGCAGAATCGCAAATTTGCGTTAATTAGTGCGAAAATGGAATTCACTAAAGCCCTGAGGGAGAAAATACTCCCAGAATCAAATTCACTATAGCGCCCAGACAACAGTGACTGACTAAAAAACTAGTTGTGGTAGAAGCAAGGGAATTGCACATGGAAATAATGTATAGAGCATGATATGATCACCTAAATGGTTTTTAAAAATGCAGTATCTTGTATAATGATGATCTGCTTTTAAATTGTTTAAAAACGTGATGATAACCTGAAATATCATTGAAAGTCTGAAAAGAGCCAAATTCCCCCTTTTTTCCTGACTATTCATCAACACAACTGAGCATGCTCAGACAAGAAAATTCCCTCATTTTAACTCCCATGCCTTTTTTAGAGGGCGCTATAGTAAATTTGCAAATTCGCGCTTGCCTAGAATGCCTTCTTGAGAAGGCAAATTTGCTCTATATAGCCCAATGCAAGTTTCAACCATTGATTCTAATGGTACAATTGTAACTTCCCTAAGGAAGTCCTTTTCATGTTGAGATGAAATGTATCTTTCTCTCAAACAAATTGTCCCTGCAACAATGTTGCTATTTCATAATCTAATTTGTAATTAAGAATGTTAGAATGTGTAATCTCATGTTTTGCTAAAATATTTTTTTCTCTGTCTCTTGCTTGTTGCTGTCCATCTCATTAAAATCTTTTCCCAAACTCATACAGGTATCTTCACAAACAATACCATTGCTGTTGCAATAGCATCACTGTTCTACACTCCAAGCACCCCCAAATACCACAGAATAAACTCCAGACTAATGTAATTCCACCACCTATATGTGCAAAGAAATGCAGTATATGTGTATTTATGTGTAGGAGGGTTGCATACTTGGCAGACTGGTGGCTAACAGCTTAATGTTCCTACCTAGCAACATAAAGGTTCTGGGTTTGCATCCCGAGCATGTCACTTCATGTAGAGAGTTTTCTGTTCTCATAACGCATGTCCTTATCAAAATTATGTCTAAATGTACTCTTTATGTGTAGGAGGGTTCCACCACTATTGCAAATTGTATCACATGTTTTCTATGGCAAGGACTATAATCAGCCTTACCATTTCCCATCCAGCAATAATTGCAGCTTCTTACCAATGCCCCAAAATGAGAGATGTTCTATAGCAGAATGCTCACAGTACTGAGCCATAACAAACCTTCAAAACAGATGACATACGTCAGAAATAGGTTGTTTAATGGTTATGCAACCTTCAACAGTACATCTGCATTGGTTCATTTATTGCATCCCTGAGACTTAGGACAGTTTTACACCACAGCAATGGATGCTCCATGAATGTGGCTAAGAACTTAACACTTCTGCTAAGCAAACCTGAGGTTCAAATCCCAAAGATGCCATGTCCTGTAGAAAGGCTGTCGGCTCTTCCTGTGTTGTTAAAAACAAGTCCTTCTCCAAGTTTTATATAAATGTAGCATTCATGTGGAGGAGGGTTCCACCACCATTGCAAATCTTGCACAATCTGCGATCTCACCAAAAGTATTAGGACGCCTGCCTATATACACACATGAACTTTAATAGCATCCCAGTCTTAGTCTGTAGGGTTCACACTTGTGCGACCTGAAAATTGCATGACTTTACCGCGATTTACTGCGATTTGCCACATTTTTTGCTGTGATTTTTTTTGCCGTGATTTTGATGTGACTTGAAGCAATAGCTGTGTAATTCTGAGGTCTGTCGACCTCAAGTTGCTTCAAAGCCCGACCAAAGTAGTTCAGGGACTACTTTGAAGTCACACAGATATGAATGGTGCTCATTGGAAATTATCTTCAGGCCCATTTCACACTTGTGCGACTTTTCCTGTGACTTAGGACTGCAAAGTCACATGACAAGTCTTTCTCCATGATTTTCAATGAGTACCATTAATATCTGTGCGACTTCAAGTCACAGTGACTTCAAAGTAGTCCCTGCACTACTTTGGTCTGACTTTGATGCGACTTGAGGTCCATAGACCTCAGGATTACACAGCTATTGCTTCAAGTCACATCAAAACCACTGCAAAACATTGCAGCAAAAAAATGTGGCAAATCGCTGTAAAATTGCACAAATTTCAAGTTGCACAAGTGTGAAAGAACAACCTCTGAAAAACAACCCCACACCACAATCCCCCCTCCTGATTTTGGCCAGTGCACAAAGCAAGGTCCATAAAGACATGAATGAGTGAGTTTGGGGTGGAGGGAGGGCCAACTCAATATTGAACCCTACGGACTGGGACTGGGATGCCGTTAAAGTTCATGTGTGTGTAAAGGCAGGTGTTTTGACAATATTGTGTGGGCTAACACCTTTGCAAATTGTAAGTGTTCTTGTTTATCAGGTGCAATCACTATAGAGTTAGGCAGACATGAAGAGACAGATTGAATGACACTGGTGGGCGTGTACTTCCATTGGGCGTGTCGGTGTGCTAACAATACAACCTATGTTATATAAATGACTGCAATAGAGGGGTTGGTTTGCCCTGCGAAGAGGCCTTGTTATTTGCTGTGGTTTTTGGGGGAATAGGGCTGATATTGTGCATAATGACAAACGCCCCACTTGGGCTGTTAATTGAAATTCTTGTGCATTTTGGCCATCAAAAGCGTGGCTTTGCTGGCAATGTTGTGTATTGTTGCTGTCTGACCATGTATTCATGGTTTGGGAGCATCTGCTGACCTTCTACTCTTTGATCTCATTGCTTAATTATGTACACAGAAATGCATCTTCCAGCAGAATCATCACCAATGTATGTGTGTGGAATGTGGGGTGTTGGGTGTTCATGTTGGAACATGTCTTTTTAATATTGTATTTTTTTTTAAGAATTACTTTTTGTATTTTTGTATAATCTTGCAGCTAAACATTTGTTGGTGGTTGGTGTCTGTTGAGAGTAGTACTATGAAATGTGTAGCCTGCTATACACTGTGAAATTAAAGCTATTTCCACTATAAGGCTTGGAAAAAATTTAGATTGTAAGCTCCTATGAGCAGGTCCATTAGATCCCAATTGCTAAATGTTTGTCTAAATGTACCATAATGCCATTAAATGAATGTACATAATTGTGTTGCTGCTGTGCAAATAAATGTAAATTCTTGAGCTTTTTTTTTTTTAATGTGTTTTGGGGGGAGCTGGGTTTGGAGAAGTGAACTGTCTTGCTAATGACAAATTTTGAGAAGGTGTAATCGTGGATTAAAAAAACCTAATCTCTTCAGCACACCTGCAAGTAAATGATAAAGGTTGTTTAAGTGGAGTCTTTTCATTTGAAAGGTCTGGAGAATTGCAGGTAAGTGCCGGTTCACACTGCTGTGCTGTGCAAGATTGCGTTTGATTCACACTGCAGTACAAGTCACATGCGCTGTCCATGAAATGCAATTTCAGCCATACAAATAGTATGGCTGAATTTGCATCACATTCAGACCAAACTCGCACAGGACCCTTTTTTTTTTTTGTCTGCACCAGAATTGGATTGCATGGGTGTCCGATTAATGTCCGAATTGTTAGTTTGCACTGTGATGTGTGAGCTGATGTGATGGGGGTGTCATTAACAATGTATTGACACTCCCAGCAGGTCACACATGGCAGTGTGAAATGCGATGCGGGAACCTGCAGTGGATTTGCAGGGTTCCCACATTACACAAGTGTGAACTGGGCTCATAATGAATTTAGCTGGTGGATAGGTAGTGTTATATGTCTAAAACTGAGCCTAGATCTTTTTCTTGTACATCAGTTTGGATTTCCCATGGTTTCTTCATCAGAAATAGATAACTTTGTCTGGTCTGATCATGATCCAGTCTTTGTAGAGGTGGAATTTTCGGCCTATAAGAGACCGCGTGGTCAATGGAAATTAAACGAAAATCTATTAAGGATGAAGCATGTATCACAGAAATCCGCCAGACGATAAAAAACTTTCAAACAGACCATGAAAAAGACAAAACCTCCCTTCCTATACAATGGGAAACATTAAAATGTGTGATTAGAGGTATTTTTATAAAATATGGGGCTAGACTGAAGGTAAGCAGGACAAATAAAATGTTAGGCTTGCTAAAAGATATTGCAAATTATGAGCAAATTCACAAACAGAATCCTACTTCGATAAATATGATAAAACTTACAGATAAACAAAATGAATTAAAATCCCTATTAAATGAACAATAACTGAGATTGAGGGATAGGAAACGTGCCCTATATTATCTAAGGGGGAATAAACCAGGAAGGTTTTTGGCCAGAGCATTACGACAAAGGACAATCACTACTTCCATAATAAAAATCTTAAAAACATCAAGGGGAAGTAACATTTGACCCTAAGGAGCTTTTGGAAACCTTTCAAACCTTTTATTCCAAACTATATAACCTCACTAATCAAAAAACTGGAAAAGAACTCGAAAAGTCTTGTCAAAAAATACGTCAATACATAAAAGATACCACAATTCCAGTTTTATCTAAAAATACTATAGATGACTTAGAAAAAGAGATATCAATAGAGGAAATACAGAAAGTCATTAAAGCTTTGGCTCTTGGGAAAAGTCCTGGGCCAGACGGCTTCACCACGCGTTTTTATAAAGTGTTTGGTGAAGCCCTGGGTCCAATAATGACTAAAACCTTTGACACAGTTTCCCAATCTTGCCCTTTTGCACTTCAGGGTATGGAGGCTCACATCTCTGTAATAACCAAGCCAGAGAAAGATCATACTATTTGCGGGAACTATAGACCAATATCCCTCACAAATGTCGACTTAGGAATTCTTGCAAAAGTAATAGCTGAAAGACTCACCCCAATTTTACCTGCATACGTTCATCTGGAACAAGCAGGTTTTGTGGAGCGTAGAGAAGCTAGAGATAATACTTTGAAAACTTTTTCGCTGATCGAGTATGCACAGAGGAGTTCCACCCCATCCTGTCTCTTGGCTGTAGATGCCGAAAAGGCGTTTGACAGAGTGGGATGGGGCTTCCTGGAAGAAACTCTGAGGCAACGGGGTATAGGTCCTTCCTTAATGGGAAAGATAATGGCACTATATCATAAACCACATGCAAGGGTCCAGATCTATGGGATCCTGTCGGGTCCAATCTCAATTTCGAATGGTACCCGACAGGGTTGTCCCCTCTCTCCATTGTTGTACATCTTGGTAATGGAGCATCTTACTACGGCTATACAAAATAACCCTGATATACAAGGGATCAAAATAAAAGGAAAGGAATATAAAATGTCAGTATACGCAGATGATCTCCTGCTGCACATTGTTAATCCTATAATAACTATCCCTAACCTTATTCAAGAGTTTGAGCGATTCGGAGCTGTAAGTAACTTCAAAGTGAATTATGTCAAATCTGAGGCACTAAATGTCTCTTAAGCAAATAAAACTCAAGCTCATCTTCAGAAAACATTCCCTTTTAAATGGTGACAGAGAGTTCTTAAGTGCCTAGGGATAAAAATACCTAGAGATCTGGACAAGATAGCAGAGCATAACTATGCCCCGTTGATTAATACAATAATAAAACTGTTTCACAAATATGATAGGAAAACTTTTTCTTGGTTGGGAAGAATAAATATAATAAAAATGGATATACTTCCAAAATTGTTGTACGCGTTTCAGACAGTCCTGGTATGTCCCCCTGCTGCATTAATCCGCAAATTGCGGTCTGCAGTGGTGGGATTCATTTGGGAATATATATCCCCACAGATTAAATGAGATATACTCATTAGATCCAAACAAAAAGGGGGATTGGCCCTTCCGGCTTTTACGAAATACATACAGGCGATACACTTAATTAGGATAGTGGACTAGTTCCATGGAATTAAACTTAAAGAATGGGTTGGATTGGAGGAGGATATTTTGGGCCTGAAATTGAGATCTATACCATGGGTTACACCAATAAATTGTCCTAAAGTAACAAATATGGCATTCTTGGTATCTTCTACCTTGAAGGTTTGGGATGTACTTATGGGAGAAGATACCCTCTCGACCCGGATTGGGCCGATGACACCTCTGTTCTCCAACCCTGATTTTTTGCCAGCAATGGAGGCTTTGGACTTCCTGGACTGGCAGAGACAAGATGAGCTTAGATTGGCTCAGGTCCTGGTGGATGGTGAGATCCCCCCCATTAGGTACATTAAGAAGCGAAAGGGCAAATAAATGGATACAATACCAACATTTGACAGCATACGTTCACTCACTGGGAAATTATTCTGAACTAACGAGATTACCTACAGAACTCGAGAAAGTTCTCCTACAGGATCACAAACCAGTTCATATACTGTCAAAATTATATAAAGAACTACTCCCTAAGGGCTTGGATAGAGAAGTAGTATACCTAAATAAATGGGAAGAAGAGTTTGGAATGACACTGTCCAGGCCACAATGGGAGAAAGCGTTGACTCTAGTACATGGGCTATCTCCTTCAATTAAGCATCAAGAAAGGAACTACAAAATGATATCTAGATGGTATCGGTGTCCTGCCAATCTCCATAAGATAAAAGAAAGTATTCCTGAAACATGTTGGAAATGTAAAAGAGAAATAGGGAATGCGTCACATATTTGGTGTTACTGTCCGGAGGTCTGCCAACCAAGATATATAGAGAGCTCTCTATTTCTACATTACAACCAGACATAGTAATAGCGATATTATTAATTATTCCTGGTTCATTGAAAGCTATTAAGAAAGATATCTTTCATATGTTAACAGCTACACGAAAAATTATTGCCCGCTCCTGGCGAAAAGAGACGGTCCCCTCAATTGCAGAATGGGGTTGTGCGATGGGTGAGATGTGACTAATGAAAGAAACAACTAGTGCTGAGATCGGCTCTAGAGAACATTTTAGAAATGTATGGAATAAGTGGGATGATTATCGTGCCTCGGGACTATTATTAAAGTACTTATAAATAAAATCTTGATGGGCCCATGTATATGGAACATTAGGATTGGGTTTTTTTTTCTCTCTCTTCCTTTTTTTCTTTTCTTTCTTTTCATGCTTGTTACTACTTGAGCGAATGATTTCTGGGGATTGAGGACACTATGGCCCTAGTACTGGTAGGCCTTATGGATTAGGGCAGTATTCAGAACGGGTATTTAAATAAGAAAGGAGAATGCAGATTTAAATGAGAGGATTGGGCAGGATAGAGGGAGGATAAGTATATTTTTGAGGACTGAAGGAGGTGTTTTTCTGATTTTACAATCAATCGTTTATCCCATGAAATGTATCTTTGATCATGTAACTGCATTCTCTCATTCATAGACTGATGTTGGATCCTTCCCTAGATTGTATGTTGTAAAAAAAATGTTTTCTTCACCTTAATTGAAAATTGAATAAATATAAATTACAAACAAACTGAGCCTTTGTCTTTGTCATTCACCTGCCTATTACTAACAAAAAATTGGGATTGTGATCAAACATTGGCAAGCAAGTGTGGCTTTGTCCTCTGACCCGGGAATGTCATTGTGTTCACCCGGCAGTGCCTTTGCCAGTCAGGATCTCTATATAGGTGGATATAGCGAGGTCCCAGTTTAGCAAAGAGGAGGTGCTACTCATTCGCCGGGTAAGTGTAGGAAATATACTTGTGCTTACACGGTTGGGGGAGGATGTGGTAGCTATATTTGGTGGGGATGGGGTTAATTTATTTGTTCATGTGGGATCACCACACATTCACTTCCTGCCAGGGCAGCCATCAGAAATTTTGGGGCCTCTTAAACAGCTTTAGACCTGCCCCCCCCTTCTGACCACCAACATTCCCCAGGGCCTTCCCACTGGGCCATTCCACCACATCCGCCCACTGGCCAGGGGTGTACACATGTCACAGCCCCAGAAGGAATTATACAACTTGTCACACTTACCGGCTGTAGCCTGCCAAGCATGACTCATTCAAGTGAAGTGTGCAATGCATGCTAGTGTGGGATCCAAGGGGTTAAAAAAAACAGTGCACAGGCAGCATAGCCTCACCCAATGCTTGCAATAAGACCTTGAGCCGAACCATAGGTGCTAGAGGTTCCAAACTTGGACCAGTTGTGGTCAAGGGGGCCCTCTCCATGTGACCCAAGTTTGGTATTTTTATTGCCTATGGTTCAGGAGAACGGTGTCCCCAAACTGGATGCCCCTCCCGTAGACTCCAATGTATAATATATACAATATATATATATATAGAGAGAGAGAGCTGCTTTTATATTTTATATATATATATATATATCCGAGAGAGTTGCTTATATACACTCCTTTTACACTTGGCCGACTTTCCTAAAACTATCATCTGTGCTACTTCAAGTGGCACCAACTTCAAAGTAGTCCCTGTACTACTTTGGTGTAACTTGAGGTTTCTGGCTCTCAATATTACTCAGGCATTCCCTGAAGTTGGAACAATGTCGTGGGCAAACTGCATTACTTTCTGGGTAAGACCTTTGACTTAGGCCCCATTCGCACTTGTGTGATGCCACGTTTGGCACCTTTTCGCGGGGGTGGGTACCTGTTTTGGACATTTACCTGTCCCCACTTCCAACAGACGTCACTGCATCGAGGTATGGCAGAAATGTGTCACCCCTCCTCCTTCCTTGCTGCCAGGCCATTCAGAAAGCACAGTGCCCTTTGTGCATGCGCAGTAGGGAATACGCAATGGAGGTGACAGCACCTGAGAGCCAATGGAAACATGGGCTGGGGTGCCAACATCACTAGTTTCCAGGACATTGTCCTAATAATTAAAAGTCAGCAGTTGCAGCATGTGTAGCTGCTGACTTGTACATTTTCTGTGGTGGGTGGCTGAGGCACCACTTTAATATCAACTTGGTTACCTAGATTGGTGAGCTGGGATTGAGCCCCAGCTATCACATGGTACTTGGGCTTATCTCAACAACCTTTACCATGTGAATAGCTTCAGCTAATCACAGATCAGTAGTAATCCCAGCTGACATGAATGTTAAACAATTCCGACTGTTCAAAGTTTGGCTGGTACCATGATTTGTATGGTATCAGCAAGCCTACATGATACATTTAAACAAGGCTACCTAACTTTTCTACTTTACTAACTAGTTCAATTGTATGGACAGTATGACCTTCTGAAACCTTGCATTGTACTCAGCATGAGATACTGAAAATATGCTAAAGCATATTCGCCAATTAGCCAATGCACATCAGTTTGATTGTTTCCATATTACGAATTCTTTAAATGCATGCAATGGTATGTACAAATTCAATAATATTATAGTGTGGAATAGGAATAATAACACACTAATTAACACAGTTAGTTTGTAGAGAATTAACAGAATCCAAGATTAGTAAATGTATTTTCTATGGTTGGCTGTGCTCAAGTCTATAGTGTCGTGGTTCCTTCTGATACCTTCAAAGCTTACAGCTACAGGTTCAGATCCTACTGGTGTCATCAAAACACCTTGCATTGTACTTGGAATGATATTATCAAAATATGTGAAGGCATATTCGCTGATGCCCATCAGTTTGATTGCTTCCATACTATGAACTTTTGCAATGGTATGTACATATTCAATAATATTATAGTGTGGAATTGGAATAATCACACACTAGTTAACGTGGTGGCAGTTAGTTTGTAGAGAATTTACAGAATCCAAGATTTGTAAATATATTTTCTATGGCTGTTTGTGTTCAAGTCTATAGTGTAGTGGTTCCTTCTGATACCTTACAGCTACAGGTTTGAATCCTATCGGTGTTCATATTTGCCAATGGTTTCCATTTTGCTGCGGTAGTTCCCATACCCTTTTTCAAGCAAATCATGTTCATACAAGCCTTCAATGGATTCTGCAGGTTCAAGCCCAATTGACATCAGCTATTCCCACATATGCAGATTAAGAAGGCATATTAGCGGCAATAACTCTATTTTGCGTTTGCATGATCGCCCAGTTGATATGCTAATTGCCTTGAATGGGCGTCGTGCGATCGCATATTATGTCACTTCTGACGTTGCATTTCGTCGTACGACAATTTTCGAATGTTTAGTAACCTCTCCAGATTCTATATGAGACTAGCATCCAACAAAAAACGGATGAAAATTTGTCCAATAATCTGATCGTGTGTACCCAGCTTAAGTAATGGCTCTCCTCTTATGACATTGTCATACCTGCCAAATTCACATACAGATCTGAAATTTAACTATATTTCTTGACCCTAAAATAATCATGACGGCAACGTTGAAATTCTTTTTACTACTGTTAAATTTGGCTTTGCAAATGGTCACTTTCTTGCTGAGATAAAATCTGAAACATATTTTCCTGTTTGTTCTGACTGACAAGTCCACTACTCATATATCCTATATAGTGTATGTCAGACAATTTGGTAGCTATTGGTGTCATCCAATTATCTCTATTCATCTTGGCTTTACCAACAGAGCAGAATAGAATACTAGTACTGTATAGTCTGGCAGCCTGCCAGGGCATTTCATTTCTACTTCAAGCACAGAGAGATTATCATATGACTACAACAAGGACATGTGTTAGGCATGCTTTGCATTATTTTGGACTTCATACAATTTTGTTCTTAAACATAACTCACTTGCACCTCTATAAGACCAACTGACACTACGTTTTTCTTTGCATATAGTTTTGACAACTCCAGAAATATATATTCTGTTTGGCAGAGACATTTAAGCTAACATTCTTAATATAAAAACACATACATGCAGTCTAACACGAGACACAATAAATTATATTAAACTTGCAAGTTAAGTTTAGTCACTCTTTCTACAAATGTTGAAAGTATGGATTGGATTCATAGCACATTTGTAACTTTGTGAATCAGTATAAACTAACTTGTTTATGAGACTGTACACATCTAATACTTTAGCATTTGTGTCACATATTCCTAGGATAAAAAGAACAATCACTACCAATGGAATTAGTCTCCATAGATTTGCTATGTCATGCTGCATGAAAGCTTTATTTTTTCTATCAATCAACATGACTGATGCCTGCTGCTGAATAGAATATTCAAAAATGAAAAATGAACCTCAAAGACATAAAAAAGACTTGAATTTTTAAACTATTTAAATGTATTACTTTTTATTTCATGACACCTGGAATTAACTTTTATTTTCAGTTCCTATGCCTTCCCTCATTATAGAAAAATTAACATTGCAAGTTTTTAATATTCCAGGTAGCATAAATGTAGATTGAATATCTTTGTTTATCAATTAATTGTATTATATTTTTCAAATGATTATCTACCTGCTTGGAATGATCAGTAAATATATCCAGTTTAAACAAAACTTTAAAAAGTACTTCCAAAAAGCTATTCTCCATTTGCAAAAATGGTCTAATAAAATGCCAAATTTGGCCTGCTCACCCTCGCAAACCTCTACTTTCTGCAACTATTCATTTAGTGGCAGTATAACTACCGCAACAAAATGTCAACTTCCTGCTCAGTCCCACCCCTGTCATTTGCTGCCAATTACCTGCACCATAAAATCAAATGACACTGTGTGGCCTGGCCACTAAAGATGCTATTAAAAGGTGAAATATGCATTGGTTGCTGGTAAATAAGTGGCTGCAATATACCATTGGGTGCTAGGGGGCAGCATCCTCTTGAACCATAACAGGCCTTCAACAGCAGGAGGGTACCTTGCCAGGGTGTCACACACCTGGAGAGGGGGCTTCTCTTGTACATCTTGCCCAACACCCCTGGTAATGATGACAGGAAGTGTGAGTGCACAGAGTGGCACGGGGGCAGGCATAGCAGGTAGCGCCCACTGGGATTTGCAGAAGGCAGATGAACATAGATCACCAGGCGGGAACCAGGAACTGGAACACGGTGACACCTGATTGGGAGACAGAAATGTAGCCAGGACTCAAGCCAAAAGGTCATCAATAGCTGAGTAGCGAGGTACAGGAACATTAGGCAGAGACAGAGTCAGGACACAAGTCAGGATTGGTACACAGCCAGGCAGCAAGGCACAGGAACACAAGACAGGAGAGCAGTGTCAGAATACAAGCGAGGTCACAGCAGGCAGGCAGAAATCCAAGGGGACAGGGGCAAGCCAAATCGTACACAGGTAAGCAGGTATGGCAGGTGTAGGCTCAAGTAAAGCTGGATTTAGCTGAAGACCACTCAGAAATCCATCCATGTCAGATTCCAGCTTAAATAGGCCATTTGGCGCCAGTGCCCATACGTGTGTGCGTAACAATGACGGTTTTGCATTGAGCTTTTGCTCAGAGTTATGAGCATGCACATGAGCATGAGCCAGCCTTCTCATTCCAACATGTACTGAGCTTCTTTTACACATGATAGCACTCCTAAGAAATCACTTTACCCTATGTTGATAGGGACAAGGACCTTTTCCCCACATCTCTGGTTCAGTGGGGGTGGGGGTCTGTGGAGGGGGACTTAACTGAATTTGGAAGCCCCATTAAAGTAAGTGCTATCTGGCCTTATTCCATGTGAATAAGTAAGAGGTAAATAGTACCCTGGTTTATTATATACAGTATTATTTATAACCGTGAGGGATAAGCTAATGGAGAAGAAACAATGTTAAAAGGTGCAGGCAGGGTTGACCTTCCTGAGGAGATTAATTTTTATGGATAGACAGACAGAATGAGAGATAGCCTAACAAATTGAAGCAGGGGATTGGAAAGGTTCTGGAGAAATCCTGGATGCTGCTATGGGGGGAGAAGACAAGCGAGATAGAGATCTGAAAGTCTTGGGAGGAGCAAAAAGTACAGTTTGGGTTATGTTTTCAGTTGAGGTTGGCGATATAACTAGGAGCAGAATTGGATTTGTATATTGTTGTCGGTATTTTGAGATTTATTCATTGGACAAGAAGAAACCAGTGCAAGGATTGGCTGCAAGGAGTTGTGGAACAGTTAGTAAGATGAATGAGTCTAGCAGCATTGATAAAAAAAAAGAGGGGAGAACAGCCTATGTAAATGTAGGCAAATGAAGTTGCAATAGGTTGAGTAGTGAGACAAAAAGGGAGTGGTCTCATTAGTTAAAAAATAAATAAACATAAACACGCTGTGCAAAAGTCCTTTATTTTAAAAGATAAATAATGTCCCACAATGTCTAAAAATAATGTTCTATGATGCTTAATGTAAACAAATCAGTTATGACATGTAATTCACAATGAGAGTATCGATGGTAGTGGATCATTGGTGCAGGTCATGTTTGTGCCGGGAAGGTCATCGTGATTGCCAACTCTGTTTCTAGAAATCCTGAAATTGAGCCCACCTTACTAAAACTACTTTACAACTGAAGACAATGAAAGCTTTTACCTGATATGGTACAATAGATCAAATTAGGTAATAAATACTGTGTAAACAGTTTGTTGTAACATTTCCCTGTAGTAATGAGCGAACTGGCCTAAATGTAGTATACATGAGGTTTGGTCAAACCCCCCAAAATTTGAATGCGGCTTAAAGGAAACCATTAAACATACACAGACCCTTAAGATGCTTGAAAAATGCACGCTGGATGCTGAGCAAGATGGACGCATGATCCCTTTGCTCTCCACGGACCTGCTTACTCATAGCTCGGTACGGGGAAACCACAGCAGCCAGATGGGTAAAAGCCGCAGCACTTGCTTCCAGAAACAAGGTGGAACCTTGAGACAGACTATCCCACCGGCCACTCCGATATAAGCCTACCTCCATCAGCTTCCCAGGCCCTCTATGCTGGAGGCAGTCAACATGGCGCTGCCGCACTCCTCACCACCACTTTCCACTCCAACCAAGACCATGGGTCCTGCAAATCCAGCATCTCTGGAACCCCTGGAGGACCACTATAGCGCAATGCAATAGGCCTGTCCTCATTTGACCACCCCAGCTACCTTAGGACCACACGGTGCTACCTCCGCCCCACGTGGACCAGGCCACGCCATCTTGCTGGATGCCGGCACCAATGCTGCAGATGAGCTCATCCCTCACTTCCTCTCCTCCCAGAGACTCCCTATCCCTCCGGGGAACACTGCTGGCCTTCCAGCACTGGGGACTTCCCCCTCCACCATACAGGCCACTCGCAATCCCTCCTGCAGCTGCAGCCTACCCCTACCAACCCCCAGACACCAGCGTCTTTCCCTGGCTCGCTAAAACTTTAGAGACCGCCATGATCTCAGGACTCAAGCAGCCTGTATATAGCCACTCCAACCAATGTGGCCCCTGCTTCTTCTCCAGCCATGCAAGATCCAACCCTGCTTCTTATAATGTCCACACAGCTGGATACACATAGGGAGCGGTATGAACCCTGGGAATCACCCCTCTGGACCTCTGCTCGCCATCACAACTTCCCCAGGATTCCGTCCATCCTGACAGCAGATGAGTTTATCTCCTGGCGTGAACAATTACACTCTTTATCTACTAAAGAGGACTTTAAAATGCTGATTACTGAAGTTAAGGAGGCCTGTCGCCTTGAGATCAAAATGCTGCAGACAGACTTCCACTAGCTGTCCACTCGAGTGGAGGACATAGAGGAAGATCTGCAAACCACAAGCTCACAGTCCATCAAGTTCGATCTCAACAGGTGGATGGTTGATTTACTATCAGAGACATGTAACACAATCTAGAAGACCTGGACAACCGAAATCACTACAACATCATTAGAGTCTGGGGTCTTCCGGAGTCCAATGGCCCAGAAGACCTAAAAGTGATCCTTCAGACCATCTTCAACAGCCTAATGGGGGTCCCCACATCCACACATATCGAACTAGACAGAGCCCATAGAGCTTTAAAGCCTAAAGGCACCACAACAAATCCCAGAGATGTTATTTGCAGAGTTCACTCGTATACACTAAAGGAAGATATTATGTGCGACCAGACCAATTCTGTAGGAGGATATGCCAATTCAACTTTTTCTTGATCTCTCCTGGATCACTTTGCAAAAACACAGATTGCGTCAACTGCTTCTTCATACCTTGCAAGATCATTCAATCATCTACTGCTGGGGCTACCCTTTTAGCTTAACAGCAACACACAATGGAAAGACGGCAGTCCTCCAGTTCCCTGAGGATCTCCAACTGTTCTGTGAAATCCCAGAGATTCCTATGCTGGATCTCCCAGAGTGGGATATTATCTCATCCCCTCCACCTCCCCCACCTGCGGAATGGCACAGAGCACCCCCGAAGAAACAAGGATGACCCCCTGAGCCCCCCCGCAAGAATCCTAAGCAGCGGCCAATATGAGAGGCCAATTAACTTGGTTACACTTTGCTTCACACCGCATAAAGGGAGATATCTAAAATCTGAAGAACATATCTATAATTGACTATTGTACTGCTGAAAACTTCATTGAATCTTACCTAGATGTTGCTCCCTTGAGGACTTAAATACAAGTCAATTTTTTGGAGTGTCAGCTCCCTGTTGGGGCTGACTGGGCCGTGGGGTCCTGGGGCTCAGCCCCTGAGCTCTACGTCCTGGTAGTGATTGTCCTCCTGCTCGCACCTAGAACTCTATAAGCTACCAATCCTTGGTTATTAACATTACTTATTATTTAGGTTTCCCTCCAGTTTTTCTTACAGAACAATAGCAGGTCCTTGACAATAGGAAGCAGCTTCTGCTCGGTCTCGGACACTACCCCCCTCAGTTCTACTAGTGTTTTAAAGTTCCAAATTATTAGATTCTTTACCCCCTCGCCTTTTAAGAGGGCGAGAAAGCTAATAAGGAAAGATTGGTTGATTGTTAGACCCCAGCCTTTTGTTCTGTGGTCTGTGATTCATTCTTAAGTGTCTATCTGTCTTTCATTTACAGTTCCTCACTCCTGGGCCCACGGATCGACACACCATCGATGACGTTCTCCGGCTGTATTGGCTCTGAGGTGCCTGGATCTTGGGAATAGATAAGTACTGTGCACTACATCACACACTTTCTCTACATTAGCTTTCCACTTCTAACTCTCACTATGGTGCAAGTTTACTCACATAATGTTAATTGTCTGAATTCAAATTTCAAGAGGCAGCTGGCACTAAAGATCTTTAGAGACTCGGGGGCAGAGGCAATAGTTATTTTGTTTGCATCTAAATACTTTGCTGTGGGATTCTTAGCCTCTAACCCTAAAAAGAAAGCAGGGGTTGCTATTTTGATTAAAAGGGATCTCCATTTACTCTTACGTCCTCCTACCCAGACCCTCAAGGATGTTATCTAATACATAATATAACCTTCTGCAATATTTAAACGCCAAGTGTGAATTAAATATCCTTTATCACTAAGGTCTACAACCGCCTTTTTAGAACAACGCAAACATTCTTGGTAGTATAGGGGCGTCAACCTTCCATTCTCCCCGACCGTGGACAGGACATCTCTCACTAAGAAACCCACCCCCATGTGTCTCATCTGTTATTCCCAGCAGTTCCGCCAGCTTATTCGTAAATTTGTTCTATTTGACTCATAGCGCATGGCCCACCCAACGGAACGACAGTACACTCATTATTCCCACCCATTTTGATCACACACAAGGCTAGACTACTTTTTCATAGATGTTCCCTCCTTGAGGGCACTTACCATGACCGATATTCTCTCTATCTCCTGGTCGGACCACGCTCCAATTTTTTTGGAACTCACTCTGGCAACCTCTAAAGTCAAACACTGGCATTGGCAGCTCAATGACTTTCTTATTAAAAACATTGGCACCGGGACTGAGTTAGAGACGGCCTTAAAACAATCCTTTGCAGAAAATAACACCCCAGGAATCCCCTCGAGAGCTTTATGGGAAGCACATAAATCTGTTTTCCAAGGACACTGTATAGCCATATCTACGGAATGGAAAAAAAAATTCCAAGCAACTACGACAGCAAACTGTAGAGGGACTGCAGGATCTGGAATCCAGACTCCCTTCCTCGTCATCACTCCGGATTCTAAGGTAAATAATATGATTTTGAGCGGTCTTGAAAAGTATTGACATAGGCAAGGTTGAAAAGGCCCTCCAAAGACTATATCAGACATATTATGACAAAGAAAATAAGGCTCATACTTTGCAAGCGAGTAAACTTCGGGAACACAACCACACTTCGTCCCCCCCAGGCCCTACGTGATCACAGTGGAACTCTTCACTCTCACCCTGAACATATTGCCCATTTTTTTTGCAACTATTTCTCTGACCTATATAATAACCCAACCATACCACACTTCCTCACCCAGGAGGACTTCAATGATTGCGTACAAGCTTATCTCGCAGACAGTGGGGTAACCACTCTACCGGTGGAAGCCCTGCCACCTTTAAGTACCCCGATTACAGAGGAAGAGGTGACAGAAACACTGAAGCTTATGCCACATAACAAGGCTCCAGGGCCTGATGGCCTTCCCTCTCAATATTACAAGACCTTCCCGACTATTCTACTTCCACACCTGACTCGTTTATTTAATGGGTTCATGGGTAAAGATGGTATTCCAAGGGATATGTAGGCTTCCCATTTGACACTGATACCCAAGCAAGATAAGGACCACACACTCTGTGGAAGCTATAGGCCTATAGCTTTACTAAATTCAGATTTAAAAATCTTCACAAAAATACTATCTCTTCATCTCAATGAAGTCCTCCCCTCTCTGATTCATAAGGATTAGGTGGCGTTTGTCCCTGGACGCCAAGCAGGAGATAACACCAGAAGAGTCATCAATTTAGTAGATATTGTCAACAGACAGAATACGGAAGCTGTCAGGAGAGATGGAGGACTCGTGTATCCATAAGAAGGAACACGGTGCGCAGGCGCGTGCATGAACGAACAGACGGCACGAACGTGTTTTCCTTCATCCACCGGCTTGATCCTGACACCGCTGCTTTCTACCTGCCCTGACCTCTGGCTATTCCTGACGATCCTCTTGCCTGCTGCTTGGTACCACACTGCCTGCCCGTTGCCGACCCGGCCTGTGTCCGACCATTTTTCTGCCTGCTCCTCGGTTCCTGATCTGCCTGCCTGCTGTCTGATCCGGCCTGCCCTGACCTTCTCATCCAGCATCACATGCTTGGTCTAGCCGGACAGGGCTATCATCAGCTGTTCCCGGAGTTCCTCCATTGCTCCTTCAAGCTGCATCTCCAGCCCTGCCTGTGACCATCGCACCTGTGTTCCTGTCAAGCACTCGTGCCATTCTGAATTCTGGAACCCTCTGTTCCCCATATCAGGGGTTCCTGAGTCAGGATTATAAGAGAGGCTGTCCTCGGCAGTTGCAGACTCCACCACCAGGTACGTGACAGTACCAAACGGCCATGTCCGAGTCTGTGCCAGGGCCCTCTCCTGTGGACGACTTTTGTCGACATCTTGCTGGTCTTACGCAGACTGTTAAAGATCTTCAGGACAGCTACTACCGCTTGGAAGAACGTAACGTGTCCAGGAACTCTCTTCTTCACCATCATCCAGCACCAGTCATCCCGCGACTTCCGCAAGTCCTGCTGCTTCACCTACAGTGGTCATGCTGCCTCCAGAACCCAGAGTTCCGACACCTGACAAGTTTATCGGGGAACGCAGCAAATTCTATTCCTTCCACAACGCATGTGAACTTTATTTTACATTGCAACCCCGCACATACTCACTGGAAACAACTAAGTTGGGATTTGTGATCTCGCTCCTACAAGGGGAATCACAGTCTTGGGCTCATGGGCTTTTAGAACAAAAGGCAGCATCCCTGGGGGACCTGACATCCTTTTTCCAGGCCATGTCACAGCTCTACGAGGACCCACACCAGTCCACAACAGCAGAAGCAGCATTACACGCACCTCAGCAGGGGCGCAGAGCGGCAGAGGACTATGCATCTGAATTTAGACGGTGGAGTTCTGATACCAACTGGAACAACGCCGCTCTGTGCTACCAGTTCCGCCTGGGCCTCTCCGAACCCCTTAAAGATGAGCTGGACTGGGTAGGAGTCCCTCAGTCCTTAGATGCTCTGATCAACCTATCAATTCAGATCAATGAGGGAATGAAGGTCTGAACGTCAGGCGGAACCATTTTGCCCCACATGGAGGTGGCTCCGAGGTCCTGGTTTCTCCAGTCCAGCTTCGCCAACCAGGGCAGTTCCTCCACCAGACACTACGGAACCCATGCAACTGGGCCTACTCCATCCATCCCTTTCGGCTGAGGAATGCCAGTGCCGTCGGTTGAACAATCTCTGCATGTTCTACGGTGCTCCGGGACATTACGTGAAAACCTGTCCAGCAAAGCTGCCTAAATGCCTGACCGTTGCTTCTGATCCTGTGCCAGCTTGCCCCAGCAACCCTGCTCAGATCTCTGTGTCCGTTTCTTTCCAGCTTCCAGGAAGGAACATCCAGGTTCTCGCCATTATCGATTCCGGAGCCTGCAGTTGTTTCATAGACTTATCCTTTGCCACCAAGCATCGGTTTATGATTCAGCCCAAGGCCCGAGGAATGACTGTTCATCTGGCGAACGTGTCGACTATCAAGTCTGGACTGGTCACTCATGAAACAGTACCACTGCCTGCCACCATAACTAACCCCCATCATGAACTCCTACGCCTTGACGCCATAGCATCCCTGTTATTTCCAGTCATTCTGGGTATGCCTTGGCTACAGGCACACAATCCACTCATCGATTGGGCCAAGGGAGAGATCCAGTTCCTGTGACCTTACTGTTCCCAGCACTGTGTGCAAAAAGACCCAAGTCCCTCTCCTACTTTGCTCTGCCTAGACTCTGATGTCGACTTGGAGACCCGACAATCTGTGCCAGAAGTATACTATGCTTTTCTGGACGTTTTCAGTAAAAAAGGGGCAGAAACTCTTCCGCCTCATCGGCCTTATGATTGTCCAATCGAACTCCTAGCCAGGAACTGAAGTCCCATTTGGGAGAATTTTTCCCCTATCTGAACTTGAACTGGGTGCTCTTAAAACTTACCTGGACAACCCAACTCGCATCAGAAACGATTTCTCCGCAGACTTTTAAAGGTGGTATCGGCTTGCAAATATGGTCATGTGTGAAAATGTGGGGACTTTAACTCAGTCACTGACCCAGCGATGGACTCATCTTCCAAGAATGGGAGGGTGGGTCCCCCGCTAGGGCCATTACTTCATAAGGAGGGGATGTATGATTTCTGGAGATGCCAACACGCATTGGAGAAAGACTACACGTTCTTCTCCGCCAGACACCGTTCATACTCCCGCATTGATATGATAATCATGGACATGTGGCTACTACAAAGAACATCTTCGTCTAATATATTAGACATCACATGGTCAGACCATGCAGCAACACTAGTAACCCTAAAAGACCATAGTAATAAGAGTAATACTCCGATATGGAGATGCAATGTTAAGACACTACAAATCCCTTTCTGCAACACACGAATATCTCAACATCTCCGGGAATTTTTCCAAATAAATGACCACTCAGTAAACAACCCCTGGACCTTATGGAATGCCCATAAGGCATACATGAGGGGAATATGGATCCAGCAAAACTCCAGATTAAAGAAGGAATCCAACTTAAAGTTAACCAATTTGTTATCAGAAATCCACTCTCTAGAATCCAAAAACTTTCCATAAAACCCTAATACTTCTGACAAACTTCTCAATTTGAGAACCTCATTGCGCTCATTACTTTTAGAACAATCTGACCATCAACTAAGAAAACTTAAACTCACCCACTACTCCCAAGCTAACAAAATGGGAAAATACCTAGCCAACAGAATAAAAATTAAACAAGCGAAAGCGAATATACCACACCTGATACACCCCCTTCAGAAACATAAAATCAGCCACCCTCAGGACATAGCCAATGAATTTTCAAGGTACTACAGCGCTCTGTACAACCTAAAGAATGATAATGACACTCACCAACCGACCACACAACAAATACAAGCATTTCTAGAGAAAATCTCACTACCTAAACTGACTGAGGAGCAAATCCAAGGCCTAAAAGCGCCCATTACCCCCCACGAGATCTCCAAGATCATCAGATCCCTTCCGAATGGAAAATCTCCAGGCCCTGATGGCATTCCCAATGAATATTATAAATTGCACCACGAAACCTTGGCACCTTACGTCTCCAGGGTTTTTAACCTAGCAGCCAGCACAGCCTCGCTTCCCCTGGAGATGTTGAGAGCGTATGTGGTAACACTCCCCAAACCAGGGAAAGAACCCACTACACCTCCCAATTTTCGACCAATTTCGTTGCTTAACTGTGATGTGAAAATTTATGCTAAATTGTTAGCCAAGAGGTTAATGCTGTTGTTGCCGTATCTAATCAAAAACAGGGTTTGTAAGCGGGCGTCAAACTTCAGACGCAACTAGAAGAGTAATAAATGTGATAAATGTGGCTGAACGTACACGAACGCCTTCTCTGCTTCTAGCACTGGATGCAGAGAAGGCGTTCGACAGGGTGCATTGGGATTATATGTCCCAGGTATTGACTAAATTTGGATTTGTTGGGCACATCAAATCTGCAATCTCTTCTTTATACTCACACCCCTCAGCACAAGTTTACACGTCGGGAGCACTATCAAACCCTTTCAACATAACCAACGGCACTAGGCAAGTGTGCCCCCTTTCACCTCCCATTTTTAATTTAGTAATAGAACCTTTGGCTGAAACTATTAGGTCCCACATGCTAATTAAAGGCTTTAAAATCCAGAACCACCAACATAAGATAAATCTGTTCGCAGATGACATCATTCTGATGCTCACAGACCCCAAAGAATCCCTAATTAACGCCCACCAGACTTTACAACAATTTAGTGACATATCTTACTACAAGGTTAACACATCCAAATCCATAATATTGGACCTCGGAATTTACCCAAGGGTCAAACGAAGTATCCAATCACGGCTCCCATACCCTTGGAGCACTGATGGGATATGTTACTTAGGAGTAACCATAACTTCCAAAATATCTCAATTAATCACTGCTAACTTGCCTCCGCTAATATCCAAAATAGCACTTGAAATGGAAAAATATCCAAGATAGAACTCTCATGGGGGGGCAGAATAGCTACTTTCAAGATGACCATTCTTCCCCAACTGCTATACATCTTTAGAAACCTACCCATCATGGTCCCCCACAAATATCTCTCGAAAATCAGTGCCATAGTCACAAATTTCATCTGGCAGGGAAAGAGGCCAAGGTATACAAAACAAATCTTACACCGCCATAGATCGATGAGGGGAGTAGGTATCCCAAATATCCCAAATTACTACAAAGCAGCACAAATAGCACCAACGAAAGAATGGGTGAAAGCAAGTGATTCCCCCCTATGCAAAGAAATAGAACAGATGATATCCCCAACAAAGGATCTACACTGGTTTATCATTATAGACCACTGGAATCCTTGGGAACTTACCTCCCTCCCAATTACTATACAATCCACACTCAAGGCCTGGAGGTCCTTTGATCACGAAACAAACGTGCACAATATCTCCCACACCACTAACCCTCCACTATCAATACTAAGCGCCATAATCCCTATGCTGAGAACTTCCCAATTGGCCTCAAAAGGGTTAACATCAATCCGCCAACTCTACAACAATAAAAAGCTAAAAACAACAAATGCTGTTTTGGAAGAATTTAATCTGCCCCTCACAGAATCATTTACCATCTTCAGAATCTTAAACTACTTATCTAAACACCCCTGGAACAGGATTTTTATAAACACCAAACTTTGGTCCCACCTACAGTCCTCCAACAAAGCAAACAAAGACATATCTACAATATATGGTTATCTCCAAGGTAGTGGCACAATCCATAAGACATCTCAGATGTCCAAATGGGAAAAAGACCTCAAAAAGACCTTTACATCCGAAAATTGGAATAAAGCGATACAATCCATACGTCTCTCCTCACACTGCGAAACACATTGGGAAATGTCCCTAAAACTGTGGAACAGGTGGCACTACACCCCCTTCAGGCTAGCCAAGTTCTACCCTGACCAATCACCACTATGCTGGAGAGGGTGCGGGCAAGTGGGGAATCTATTACACATGATGTGGGAATGCCCAGCGATCACTAGTTTTTGGTCACAGACCTTTCAACTATTAGCCAAAAGCAGAGGCATTCTGCTAAAACCAAACCCGGAGCTGGCTATCCTGAATCTGGGGGTGGACATCTATCCCAAAGTGTACTGGCAGGTAGTAACACACATTCTTATAGCAGCAAGATCCTTGTTGCTACAAAAATGGAAGTCTCAACAAGCCCCCAACATATCAGATGTTAAAAACATTGTCAATTCCAACAGGATACTAGAAAAAGCAATTGCAACCAACGCCTTAGCATTGGGAAAATTCCAAAACGCATGGAAAATATGGATATGAACAAAATTGAAACCACACCACTCAGTTCTTGGGAATGGTAGCCGAGACTTGTCTACATTTCGGGTATGTTAAATTTGTTAATCCCGTTAATTTGTTTGTATAAATGACGTTGTTCCTTGTAAACACATCAAGCACAGAAGTTACTTATACACTGTATGATGTACTATATATGCGAGTACAATACTTCTCTGCAATATGAATGTAAGAAAAAACATGTGAAATTGAAATAAAAAATATTGTTTCAAAAAACTTACCTGGACGAGAATTTAAAGAGGGGGTTTATTGGCCCTTCTATGTCACCCGCAGGAAAAGAAAAATCATTCCTTACGGCCTTGCGTTGACTACAGAGAACTGAACAAGATCACAGTCAAGAACCGCTATCCCCTCCCATTGGTTCCCGAACTATTCCAGAGACTCGGGTCAGCGGTCATCTTTACCAAGTTGGATTTCCGAGGGTCATACAATCTCGTTCGCATCCGAGAGGGTGACGAATGGAAAACTGCCTTCCGCACTCGCTTTGGGCATTACGAATATTTAGTGATGCCATTCGGACTCTGTAATGCACCTGCTACGTTCCAGCACTTTGTAAATGACATCTTCGGAGACCATCTAGATTTGTTTGTCATAATCTACTTGGACGACATCTTGATTTTTTCATCATCATTGGAGGAACACCGTCAACATATCCAACGTGTCCTGGAACGTTTAAGACAACATGGACTTTATGCCAAGCCTGAAAAGTGTACCTCTGAGCAACAGAGCATCCAATTCTTGGGGTTGATTATTTCTGTCAGAGGCATCAAGATGGACCCCCAGAAAGTTTCAGCCATCTTGGAATGGCCTACGCCCAGCTACAAGAAGGAGATCCAATGTCTCGTTGGATTTGACAATTTTTATCGGAAATTCATCAAAGGATTTTCAGCTATAATTTCTCCCATCACCCATTTAACTAAGCAAGGCATCCGGTTCCACTGGTCAGTAGAGGCACAGTCAGCCTTTGAAACCCTCAAGAACCTGTTCACATCCACACCCATTCTGAAACATCCTGATCCGACTCTCCCATATGTTCTTGAGGTAGACGCATCGGAAACAGCGGTTGGGGCAGTACTTTGTCAAAGACAAGGCGCTAAAGCTCTGTTGCATCCGGTCGCTTTCTCGCAAATTATCTGTACCTGAGAGGAATTATAATGTTGGTGACTGAGAATTGCTGGCAATTAAAGCTGCATTAGAGGAATGGCGTTACTTGCTGGAAGGGGCGGCACATCCGATCCTGATCTATACGGATCACAAGAATCTGGAGTATTTAAGGACTGCAAAGAGGCTAAAACCAAGCCAGGCCAGATGGGAAATTTTTTGTTACTCCAGGAAGATCTGTTGCCACAAATCAAACATCTGTACGCGGAATATGTTGTTCCTCCTGAAAGCAATCTCCAGTTCAGAGAGGGATTTTTGTGGCATGACAACAGGATCTTTGTACCTGAAGATGTGCGTACCGCAGTTTTGGGACTTTGCCATGATCTTGAACTTGCAGGACACTTCCGTGCCTACAAAACCGCTGAAATGCTCCAACGCACATTTTGGTGGCAGCAAGTGGGGTATGATTGCAAGCATTATGTGGAGTCTTGTATCACTTGTGCTCAAAATAAGGGCAGCAAGAATAGGGCTTGAGGTCTATTGAGGCCAAAGCCAGTTCCGGAAAGGCCTTGGAAGATGATTTCAATAGATTTCATTGTCAAATTACCACCATCAGAAGGATTTTCCTCCATTTTTGTGGTAGTGGACAGACTGACTAAAATGGCCCACTTCGTGCCCATGAGGGGTACACCTTCTGCCCCTGAAACCGCTAAAGCTTTCATCAAGGAAGTTGTCAGGCTCCATGGGATACCAGCAAACATTGTCTCTGACAGGGGAGTGCAATGCACCTCCAGATTATGGAAAGCTTTATGTGGGGCCTTTAAAATTGAACTTTCATTTTCTTCAGCTTATCACCCACAGACCAATGGGCAAACTGAAAGGACTAACCAAACTTTGGAGCAGTACCTGAGATGCTTTTCGTGCTTCTCCCAAGATGACTGGGCATCTTTGCTACCTATGGCTGAATTTGCCTACAATAACTCCGCTCACTCCTCCATCAAACAGTCCCCGTTTTTTGCAAACTATGGGTTTCACCCATCTTTCCTGTCCAGCTCCATCCCTGAAAGTACAGTCCCAGCAAGAGACAATGGATTTTTTCAGCACCAACAACAAGCTGCTGCAGGATATGATGTCCAAGTCCCAGGAATGCTACAAGAAAGCATTTGACAGGAAAAGACGAGGAGAACTGGACTTGGAGCCAGGGGAACAAGTTTGGTTATCAACTGCAAACTCGAAATATGCTTGCCCGTCAAAGATATTGGGACCCAAATTCATAGGTCCATTCCCTGTGAAGAAAAGGGTTAACAGTGTGGCTTATGAGCTAGAATTACCAGACTCATTACGTATTCACCTGGTTTTCCATGTGTCCCTATTAAAGCCTGCCACTTCGAATCCCTTTCCGGGACGAAGCACCAAGCCCCCCGAACCTGTGATTGTTGATGGGGAAGAAGAATTTGAGGTCAAAGCCATCATGGACTGCAGGAGAAGGGGTAACCAGGTAAATATCTCATCAAATGGAAAGGGTATGGCCCGGAAGAGAGCTCTTGGGAACCCGAAGCCAATATCCATGCCCCAAGACTGATACAGGCTTTCCAAAGATCTCACCCTGAAAGGTTTGTCCGATTGGGCATCCGGAGGCTGCCAATTGAGGGGGGGGGCAATGTCAGGAAAGATGGAGAACTCGTGTATCCATAAGAAGGAACACGGTGCACAGGCACGTACATGAGCGAACAGACATCACGAACGTTTGTGCGCACGCGCAACTGGGAGGCACGCATTTCCGTTCGTAAGCGTTCTTGGCGCCAAAGGGGCTATTTAAACCGGACAGTGACATGGGATCAATGCCATTTGGTCTACAATGCTCCTGTGTATCCTGCTACCTGTCTACCTGCTGTACCTGTTTTCCTTGATCCACCGGCTTGATCATGACACCGCTGCTTTCCGCCTGCCCTGACCTCTGGCTATTCCTGGTGATCCTCTTGCCTGTTCCTTGGTACCACGCTGCCTGCCTGTTGCCAACCCGGCCTGTGTCCGAATATTCTTCTGCCTGCTCCTCGGTTCCTGATCTGCCTGCCTGCTTTCTGATCCGGCCTGCCCTGACCCTCTCATCCAGCATCACCTGCTTGGTGTAGCTGGACGGGGCTATCATCAGCTGTTCCCGGAGTTTCTCCATTGCTCCTTCAAGCTGCATCTCCAGCCCTGCCTGTGACCATCGCACCTGTGTTCCTGTCAAGCACTCGTGCCATTCTGCACTTTAGAACCCTCTGTTCCCCATATCAGGGGTTCTTGAGTCAGGATTGTAAGAGAGGCTGTCCTCGGCAGTTGCAGACTCCACCACCAGGTACGTGACAGAAGCACTGCTTCTTCGATAGGATTAGCTGGTCTTTCATTATTGCAAATCTCAAACATCTGGGCTTTCGGGGGCCATTCCTCCATGAAGCTTAGGAAAATCCAGACAGACCTTCTAAACTTCGCCTAGAATTATAAACAGCATTGAATAGCTCGCTCAACACTTTATGCCTCTCGTAGGGAAGGGGCCTTCCCAAATCTTCTCTGCTACTATCACGCAGCCCAGTTGAGAGCCATTGCCTCTTGGGTCACTTTACCTGGGGAAAACCACTGGACCCAAATTGACAAGCTCTGGCTGGCTCCCATACACCCGAACAATTTACTTTGGAGCACAGCTGCAGATGTCCCTTTAATTTCCTTATTGCACACAATGAACCTATTACACAATATATGGAAGCAGCTAAATCATACTCATTCCCTCCAATCTGAGGCCTCCCTAATGACAGCTTTTCTTTATAACTAGTGTTGAGCGAACCCGGACTGTAACGTTCGGGTCCGTACCGAACTTTCGGGTGTCCGTGGCACGGACCCGGACCCGGACACTTCAAAAATCGTTCGGGTTCGGTCCGGGATTCTGCTATTTTACTCCACGTGTTGAGAAGCTGCAGGGCAGCCAATCAACAAGCGTTTCACTGGTTTGCCCTTAGAAGCCATCACAGCCATGCCTACTAATGGCATGGCTGTGATTGGCCAGTGCATCATGTGACCCAGCCTCTTTATAAGCTGGAGTCACAGTGCTGCAGTCACATGCTCCTTGGGTTAGTGTAGGGAAAGGTAGCTGACTGCGTGAGGGACAGATTTGAGACATTTTAAGACCTGATCCTGCATCCTGAGATAGATTACTTTACTACTGCTGTCTGTGCTGTTGCTCTGAGGACAGATAGCAGAAATTAGAGATTTCACGTACCGCTGCTTTGAGTTGCAGATCAAGCTCTGCATAGAACAACGATCGCTACGCTCGTGCTCAACGATAAGATTGTTGGGGGAATTTGAGATTTCAAATACCGCTGCTTAGAGTTGGAGATTTGCAGATTAAACTCTGTCCAACGAAACGATTGTACGTTCGTACTGTCGTTGTCGACCGGGATATCCTCATCCGTTACCAAAACCTTGTTCTTAGACAGGGAGATTCGTCTTCGGAGATGGATCACGTCAGTCTAGTGAGTTTCGTAGTCAAACACTTTAGAGTTTAATGAGGGTGTTATACTAGCAACACATGCTAGGGTGTTAGACTAGCAACACATGCTTGCATGTTAGCAAAGCAATCTGTCTCAAATTAGACGTTAGAGGTTGAGATTCGTCGCCATAAACTTTAGAGTTTAAGGGGGTTGTTAGACTAGCAACGCATGCTTGCATGTTAGCAAAGCAACCTGTCTCAAATTAGACGT
>BLSH010538984.1:98251-109720 GCA_018402905.1 Glandirana rugosa
ACCGGACTCACACAGCCATTCATATACTTCTTTTTTTAAATAGGCCTCAATACAAAAAAAAACCATGTTGGCTACCTCCTCCTACTCCTCTACCACCGCCACTTCCACCTACACTGCCACGGTCACGGCCTAGTCAACCTCTAGGCTCCTACTCCACATCCACCCCCCTTCCCGTTTTTTTACTTGATTTTAATTTATTTTCCCTATCCCCATTTATTTGTAGGGCACTTGCCCTAGTTTGAAGATGATTTTAGAACAGTTATATGGCTTCTACCGTTAATTAATACTTTTCAGACACAGTTTGAAGATGATCCACATTCACCTCCATTTTTGCTTTTTTTATGTTTTTATTTTTTAAAAAATATTTAAAGTTATTTCCCTGTCCCCATTTTTTTGTAGGGCACTTGCCCTACCCTTACCCCCATTTTTCTTCCTTTTGCAGCCCTCTAGGGCTTTCCCGGACTTTGTTACAGCCATTTTTGTGCATAAAAGTTCGGGTCCCCATTGATTTCAATGGGGTTCGTTGTCCGTGCGATCGTTCGGGTTCCGTCCGGACCCGGACCCGGACTTTGTCCCGAAGTTCGGACGGACCAGCAGAACCCGAACTTCCAGAGGTTCGCTCAACTCTATTTATAACCCTAAACTGACGGACAGTCTAACCCACCAGATGATAATCCCTTGGAGAGGCACTCTCACAAGAACAATGGAAAATGATATGGTCCAATGCAGCCAAGAGTTCTATACAGTTGAGCTCATAAGTTTACATACCCTGGCAGAATTTATGATTTCTTGCCCATTTTTCAGAGAATATGAATGAGAACACAAAAACTTTTCTTTCACTCATGGCTTTTGTTTGTCTGAAGCCATTTATTATCAATCAACTGTGTTTACTCTTTTTAAATCATAATGACAGCAGAAACTACCCAAATGACCCTGATCAAAAGTTTACATACCCTGGTGATTTTGGCCTAATAACATGCACACAAGTTGTCACAAAGGAGTTTGAATGGCTATTAAAGGTAACCATCCTCTCCTGTGATCTATTTGCTTGTAATTAGTATGTGTGTATAAAAGGTCAATGAGTTTCTGGACTCCTGACAGACCCTTGCATCTTTCATCCAGTTCTGCATTGACGTTTCTGGATTCTGAGACATTGGTAAATCAAAAGATTTGTCAAAGGATCTGCAGGAAAAGGTAGTTGTACTGCATAATACAGGAAAGGGATATAAAAAGACATCTAAGGAATTGAGAATGCCAATCAGCAATGTTCAAACTCTAATCAAGAAGTGGAAAATTAGGGGTTCTGTTGAAACCAAACCACGATCAGGTAGACCAACTAAAATTGCAGCCACAGCTGCCAGGAAAATTGTTTGGGATTCAAACAAAAACCCACAAATAACTTCAGGACTCTTTGAAAACATGTGGTGCGGCTGTTTCAAGATGCATAATAAGGAGGCAATTGAAGAAAGATGGGCTGCATGGTCAAGTCACAAGAAGAAAGCCATTACTATGCAAATGCCACAAAGTATACTGTTACAATATGCCAAACAGCACAGAGACAAGCCTCAAACCTTCTGGCACAAAGACATTTGGAGTGATGAGACCAAAATTGAGCTTTTTGGCCACAACTATAAACCCTACATTTGGAGAGGAGCCAACAAGGCCTGTGAAACACGGAGGTGGATCGCTGATGTTTTGGGGATGTGTGAGCTACAAAGGCACAGGAAATTTGGTCAAAATTGATGGCAAGATGAATGCAGTATGTTATCAAAAAATATTGGAGGAAGGGGGCGTGGCCTGGCACCATAGGAGAGGGACGCATGGAGACAGAGCTCCGAGGCTTACAACCAGAATCCACTACCATCCGGCTACAGACCATCAATTTTTGAGGTAACCTCTCCTCTCCCACTACCTCTCCACACCCTGCAGCGTCCTACTCCTACGGCAGGTAGCTTGCTTCAGCCCGCAGGCTACCGCACATCAGGCCTCGCCAGAACCGGGCCCAATCCCCTTGATCTGGGGCCCTCCCGTGCCAAAGAACACCACCCAGCAAAACCGTAACTGCCAACCTTCCCCTGATTGCCCCAGGGAATAGCAGGACAACATAAAGACCCAGGCGACGAACACCCGACCGCGAGCCCGGTACGCGAGCCCCCGGCTCCAATGCGGCCTACACAATCCACCCGCGGCGGCTATATTGCTCCACCCGTGGCCCACAACAGCGCACAAATCATCCACCAAACCATCCACCAAACCTCAGGAACAGTCAGGCACAGTCAGCCAACCACCAAAACTACTAACCAGCTCCCACCTGACTACCTGACAGGCCCCGAGAGCGCGCAAGTTAAGACAGGCGGCCATATTGCTCCACCCAAGGCCTACTACAAGCCAGCAATATCTGTCCTCTCAGAGAAAGATCAACACAAGGCCCACGACTCAAGCTCAATAGGCCACTGATCTCCTGGCCAACCCAAAACAACTATCTCACTCCAGACTCCAAAACCTAAACACGCCTGACACCTCGGGCCACTCACCCTCAACCTTGCTCCACTCAAACCGCAGCCACCGCTGAGAGAGAACAAGTACATAGTTACTCATGGCAGCCTAACTCACAGCTCTGAACGGCGGACCGGAGCACGATAGACCCTTGTGATTAAACACCAAATCCTGTGCCATACCCACAGAACAATCTCTTACTTATAAATGGCAACAAGGAAAAAATAGGAAGAACACCACCCTAAAAAACTCACGGCTTTCTTTCACAGACCAGCACCAATGGACAACAACTCTCACCTGAGTGGGGAGACAGGAGCCAGTCCCCTGCCGACAGCATACACAGACTTGCCAGACGCAGACCCCACAACCCTCGAGGAATTACTACCTCTACCACATCCAGAAGACTCCTCACCTTCAAATCCCTCTACGGGCAGCCCAGCCAAAGCTAGGATGAGACTGGATTCTCCACCATCCCCAAACACCACAAAAAACAGAGACCCAGCTCTCAGGGACCCTGAGGTCGACCTACACACCCCAATAGCATCTTTCCCAACCTCGGGGCAACCCGTACTTGACACCACGATGAAAGATATGCTACTCTCATTCCAAGCTTCACTAATGACCAACCTATCCGGCCTATTTACCAAATTCAACGAAGAGATACACCACTTAGGTGACAGAGTCACACATATCGAACACAAAATGCAGGACTGTACCAACACAATTAATGAAATGGTTGATGCCTACGAAGATTCACAATCCTACAACAATTGGATCTAAGTGAAGCTAGCCGATCTAGAAGACAGATCCCGACGCAACAACATTAAACTTTGCGGAATCCCCGAATCAATACCCCAGAAAAACCTCCAAAAATATGCTTCAAATATATGCCGACCTGTCACAATACATACTGCAACAAAGACGACAACTAAAGACAATCACCAAAGCACTAAACAACCACAAAATTGTCTACAAATGGAGATACCCAGCTACTCTTCTAATCAACTACAACGGATCATCTCACTCGGTAAGCCATCTATCGGAAGGCCTAAACCTACTACAAGCCTAGAACATCATTCCGGACCACCGCAAGAATCAAGCAACTATTCTCTCCCTAACAACCTCCCCACAGGAGCCCACAAACATACCAACAAACACAGGCCTAAACACTAGCATCTTTCAAGGGACAATTCACATCGCCATACTCTCCGGTCTACCAATGGAGCAAAAAGCTCAGTCCTCTTTTCTTTGGTCCTCCATCTTTTTCAAACTCTTCCCCCGAAAGTTTAGCAGCCAAACCCAATGCAGCTGCTCGTTATTAACCAATACTGTATGTTGTTAAGTTTTACGTTCATTGTTTCTTAAGTTGAATATGTTCAAGATATTCTTTCATGTCCTTTCCACTCGCTTCTCCCCATGTCTCAAGTAAATACCATTGCTGATAAACACCAATCCTGATCTAACCCCACCACTAAGTCTATATTGCAGGAACCAACTAAAGCTCGCCTATTCGAGACAAGTCAAACCATCCAAGAATCGCATCAGAATCCCACTACAGGACAACAACAAAGGACTCCAGCACCTGACCCCTCCTCAGTAAAGTAAGTGCCGACTCCACACACCCTAAACCCACAAGATGACTATCACAGTCTTATCCCTAAATGCCAGAGGCCTGAACCACCCAGCAAAACGGGCAACCCTCTGGAAAATGGCTTTACAACTCCGTAGCGACACAATCTGCGTCCAGGAGACGTGACAGACAATGCTCCCCAGTGCAAGCACAAATCATTCCCCCATGTATTCCAGGCCAACTTCGCAAAAAAACAAAGAGGGATCCTAATCGCGATCAGAGACGCTGGACTCATCATCCAAACCCAAAAGAACCCACTTCTACTCGCCAACGACCTATATGACGCATGGTGCTGTGGACACGCAGAAGAAAGAGACTTTACGTATCTGTCGCCTAGACACAACTCCTACTCAAGAATTGATTTATTCATTTTAGATAAATGGCTCTTACAAAATATTCAATCTTCCGAGATCCATGCGGCCACCTGGTCCGACCACGCGCCAATAACCATCACACTAATAGACAAAAAAACACAACCCAATCCATTTTTTGTGGCGCACTAACAACTACCTACTACAAAATCCACAACATGCAAAAAAAAAAAATAGCAAACATGCTTGGAGAATATTTTCTCAACAACACAGTGGCGGACCCGATGGTTAATTGGTGTGCTCATAAAGCTTTCATAAGGGGTGCTTTTATTCAATTAGGTGCTAGACTAAAAAGGGAGAGGACGCAGCGCTTAGACACCATTACAGCAGAAATAAAGACACTCGATAACTTAAACAAATCATCACCCTCTCCTCAAACTACATCCAAAATTTTTGACCTACGCCAAGAATTACGCGACTTATTACTCCAATCCCACGAAAAAAGCCTCCGCAAATTAAAAGCCAACAATTTCACAACCGGAAATAAGGCAGGGAAAGCCATGGCCAGATTAATCAAAGGCAGATGTGTAAAATCCAAAATCCAATACCTAAATCACCCAGAAACCAACATCAGGCTGACCAACCCCAAAGATATCGCTGATGCCTTTAGCGCCTACTATGGCAATTTATATAACATCCAAAACGACAAATTAACCCACCACCCTTCCACCGAAGAAATCAAAGCCTTTTTAGACCACGTCTCACACCCAGACTATCAGATGACCAGCTGTCCAATCTAAACAATCCCTTCAGCCAAACAGAAATCATCCAAACCATAAACCAGTTACCCAACAACAAATCTCCAGGTCCGGACGGCCTATCAGGAAAATATTATAAAACCTTTCTCCAAATCCTCGCCCCCCAACTACTAACTATCTTCAATAGCGCTGCTTCCTCTTTCCCTCCTGAAATGTTAAACGCCACAGTTATAACTCTTCCAAAACCCAGGAAAGACCCAAACTCGCCCAAAAACTATCGCCCCATAGCCTTGCTTAACCTGGACCTAAAAATCTACGCAAAGCTATTAGCCAATAGAATAATGATATCTCTCCCATCCCTAATAAACAAGGACCAATCGGGTTTCATCAGAGACAGACAAACCTCAGACACTACTAGAAGACTAATAAATATCATCCACCATGCAGAACACACAGGAACGCCTTCTCTGCTCCTCTCCCTGGATGCAGAGAAGGCGTTCGACAGAGTACATTGGAAATACCTTAATCTAGTTCTCCACAAATTTGGATTCCAAGGTCGCATTCTCAACGCAATCATGGCCCTCTATACATCTCCATCGGCCCAAGTCCTTACCTCAGACTGCATATCCAAACCATTCAACATCAGAAAAGGAACCAGACAGGGCTGCCCCCTCTCCCCTCTGATATTTAATCTAACAATCGAACCCCTAGCAGAACACATAAGAACAACCAGCAGATAACAGGACTCCAAATTCATACCCTACAACACAAAATCAGTTTATTTGCAGACGACGTAATTCTCATTCTGACAAACCCAAACTCATCTCTAGCAGCAGTACAAAACACTCTAAATTGGTTTAGCAAAGTATCATATTACAAAGTAAACAAGGCCAAATCCTCCATCCTAGGAATAGGTATCGACTTTACTACAGCAACTATACCCATACTCATGGGCAGAAAACAACATCTCCTATCTGGGTATGCAAATAACAAATTCTACCAAAAACCTATTCTCTGCCAACTTCCTTCCCTACCGAACCAAATTCCAAACTGACCTACAAAACTTGACAAAATTCTAATTCTCATGGGTAGGCAAACTGGCAGCATACAAAATTATGCACCTCCCACAACTTCTATACCTCTTTAGGACCATCCCAATTCCTATCCCCCAAAAATATTTTAAATCCCTACAAGCGCTATTATCCACATTCATATGGCAGGGGAAAAGACCCAGAATTGCACACACCAAACTGATCAAACACCGATCAGCGGGGGGGAATGGGGTACGTAGATTTCAAAGATTATCACACAGCAACAATACTATCACAACTAAAAGAATGGTTCCTTCCCTCCCCCAACACTCAATGGGGGTCTATAGAGGAACACTACTCACCCAAGAAAAATCTAAAATCGTAGCTAGTAGGCTCACTACTGAAACCGGCCACACCCCAAGCAATCCCCCCCTCCATGGCAGCATCCTTAAACACCTGGAGATCCCTAATAGAACAACCTCCCCCAGGCACCGAACTACACAAAATCAACACCCCAATACAAGCCCTGGAAAACGCCATAGAGAATGCATCCTTCACCAACTGGGACAAAAAGGGCATCCACCATGTAGAAGACCTGCTTTCCACCAACACGCCAAAGACTTTCCCACAACTAATGTCTGAATTTTCACTATCGCCTAAAGACCAATACCTACATCTGCGCACCTTACACTACCTCTCAAAAATCCCCAACTGGAATTGTGAAATTCCCCTCATAGCGTGGTCATTCCTGTCCCCCACAGCACCAAACAAGAAAGGTATATCCCTACTATACGGCCTGCTCCAACAAAAAACAAACCTCACAAAACATGACGCCATACTCAAATGGGAAATAGATCTAGGCAAACAATATAACATAGGGCAATGGACCAAAGCCTGCAAGTTCACACACAAAACGACTAAGAGCACAAAATTATGGGAACTATACCTAAAACTACTGCTGCGTTGGTACGTGACACCAGACAAAATTTCCCGCTTTAGAGGCAAACCCTCAGATAAATGCTGGCGCGAATGCGGCCAGAAAGGCGACATCCTACACACTTTCTGGAATTGCCCCAAACTAGCAATCTTCTGGCAAGAGATTGAAACCCTAATAGCAAAAATATCCGGAACAAACATCACAATTTCACCGGGCCTAGCTCTGCTAAACCTTGACACAGATACTCTTCCCCCGAACACGAGATACTCATCCCTACAACTTCTTCTAGCAGCCAGACTCACAATAGCCAGGCATTGGAACGACCCCAATCCCCCCAACACAATAGAAACCATAGAACTGACAAATACCCACCACACGTATGAACTCCTACTAAAATAGGCTAACGGGAAACTTCAAACAAACCTCATTAAAGTGGGAACCTTGGAGGGCTAGAAAATAAAATCCGGGGGGCAAACCGAGAGTCATCCTATCACTAAATCTTGTACTTGATACACCTGGGGTGGCCTCGCCCCGCAGAACACAATATGTTCCCACGCGGGGCATCTGGGGAGCAGGGTCAACCCTTCAACTTCTCGGCAAGCCTCTTCCCCTGCAAGTTTAAAGTCCACACAACATCATCGACAATCACAAATAGCAACCTTAAACACCACTTAAACGCCCTATCTGTGCCAACCCACGGAGCAGCCATAGCACTAAACCCCTTACCCATCACATTATCTCGAATCTCGGTTAAAAAAACCTTACATGCACTGTAATATACCATGTATGACCAAACTTTGTACGATGCAATTGTATTTCTCTTGAGCCGGGGAATGCCCAGAGGCTCTGTTTTGTAAAAGTCTTTCTTATAAAACCAATAAACATCATTGAAAGAAAAAATACTGGAGGAACATTTGCATTCATCAGCCAGGAAGCTGTGTATGGGACGTACTTGGACATTCCAACATGACAATGATCCAAAACACAAGGCCAAGTCGACCTGTCATTGGCTACAACAAAATAAAGTGAAGGTTCTGCAGTGGTCATCTCTGTCTCCGGACCTCAATATCATTGGGCCACCCTGGGGAAATCTCAAACGTGCAGTTCATGCAAGACAGCCCAAAAATTCCATAAACTGGAATTTGCCAAGAGGAATGGGCAGCCTTACCATCTGAGAAGATAAAGAGCCTCGTCCACATTTACTACAAAAGAGTTCAAGCTGTCATTGATGTTAAAGAGGGCAAAGCACGGTATTAAGAACTGGGGTACGTAAACTTTTGATCAGGGTAATTTGGGTAGTTTCTGTTGTCATTATGATTTAAAAAGAGTAAACACAGTTGTTTGATAATAAATGGCTTCAGCCAAACAGTAACCACGAGTAAAAGAAAACTGTTTGTGTTATCATTCATATTCTCTGAAAAATGGCCAAGAAATCATAAATTCTGCCAGGGTATGTAAACTTATGAGCACAACTGTATGTACACTATATAAAGAGAATGCCTATAAGGTTTCGTTCTTTTGGTATATGACACCATCCTGTTTAAATGGTATTTACCCCTTGGCCTCGGACCGCTGTTGGAGATGTCTTCAGGACAAGGGTACACTGTACCACATCTACTGGCAATGCCCAGCTTTGCAACCTTTTTGGCGCACAGTGCAGGACCTTCTCCAGTGGCTGTTCGAGACTTTTTTTTCTATTGGGACTCCTACCCCATGTCCTATCAAGAATGGCTAAAAAATGAACTATACGCATACTAACTGTGGCCCAATGTTTAGTTTTTCCCTTTACTGGAAAAAAGAGGAGGCCCCCAACATTGACAGATCTATATGCCAGGATTAAGGATGTAGAGGTTATGGAATCCTTATCTGCCCGACTAACTGCCAGGATAGATCACCACAATAAAATATGGGAGCCTTGGCACCTTACAGTAGACCCCCCCCCCCCCCCGTAACTGTTAGGGACCCTTTTTTGCCTACTGTGGGGTGGAGCCAGTGGGCCCAGGGGTGATGATCCCATCTGACTGAACTCAACTGATGGTATGTGTACTCTTCTTTTCTTCTTACGCTCTCCTCTCTTTTGTTTCTGGTTCATTTTTCTCTCCTCTTTCCTATTCTCCTTCTTAATCTCTCATGGAAATGCATTACATTATTGTGTACTATTAATATGCTGATATAATGTGCCGGTTAGGGGATGCTTACTGTTATTGGACTAGGAGCAAGCTAATATATTCCCCTGTGCATTATTTTTAGCTCTCTGATTAACAGATTAAGCTTCTTGTAAGTACACTGTATTGTTTCTATTTTTCTTATATATGCAGTCCAGAGAAAACATTTGTTATTTCCTGATTCATTTTTTTTTCTCTTTCTTGCATTGGGAAAAAAATACAAAATTCAAAAACATTGTCAATTTAAAAAAAAAAGAAAAATGCCTTACAACTGCATGTGAAGTTGTGGATGGAGTATGATGTATTCCTTTAAGAGGTCATTCAAACCAGTGAGCTGCTCTAAATGCATGGCTACTTATGTGCGCTGTGAGATGCAATACATCGATCTCAAGATTTTGTATATAGCCCTACAGAACAGACAGTGCACAATTCGCATGTGTTTATCTGCTGCTTCTCTGCAAACAGGAAACAGGAACTGTATTATCAGAGAAAAGACAATAGAGCATACCATACAGTAGATGCAGCTACAAACTTATAAACACTGCCATCTACTAGCTGATATAGTTGTTGCACAAAATACATGAACAATGTATTCCAACAAAATGTCATGAGTAACATTTCAATAAAGTTCAGTTCACCGCTACAATGATTGCAATGTGGTGGTTCATGTCACAACTCATTGCCCTGAAAAAAGGAACACCATGCAGTAATTTGTTCACATTAAACCAGCATTGTTGCGTGAACTGACATCATAGGAAGAAGGCCTTTTCCCTTGACTATGTGTTGTGCTGTCAGTGCAGCCTTATTCAGTGGCAGTAGCAGTACCATTGCTAATTGATCTCTGACAGTTTCTATTTGTTAACAAAGGATTTGGGGACATGGGGCGATGCCATTTACCAAATATGACACCACCCACGATCCATGCTGGCTTATTTACATTCAAGTGGTGCCAGGAAGCTGTAATTTGTGACAAACCAATAGATCTTTTATTTATCAGTTGTATCAATACTACCTCTAAATGACAGATCCCCTTCAGCTTCTGTTTGCAAACAAAGGCGCCAGGGATCTTGGGTGATTTCATTGACCAAATATGATCAAATTACGATGTGATAAACATTGGATTTACACCAAGGATAGTTTTTATATATACAGTATTTTTTTTTAAATAAAATACTTTTTCAATGGTGTGGGTATTTTATTTGCTATTCTTTTTTCCGTGAATGTGTATCAAGGGGTTATATTTAAAGTCAAGTCAAGTCAAAGTCAAGAAGCTTTTATTGTCATTTCAACCATATATAGCTGATGCAGTACATAGTGTAAATGAAACAACATTCCTCCAGAACCCAGATGCTACATACAACATCCTAAACAACAGTCACAGAGACAGACAGAAACACAGAACCAGTAGAAAGGTCCTCACCACATAAAGTGCATGTGTGCAACTGGTGCAAACAGTGCAGAAAGACACACAAGACAGTGCAGGACAGCACATGACAGTGTGGAACAATGCACACTACACAAAGCACAAAATAGCTCCGCCAGTAAACCTGCCCTAACCAGATAAAGTGCACAGTAGTAGAGTTGAGCGAACACCTGGAAGTTCGGGTTCTGCTGGTCCGTCCGAACTTCGGGACAAAGTCCGGGTCCGGGTCCGGACGGAACCCGAACGATCGCACGGACAATCAAGTAAAATAACGGGAAGGGGGGTGGATGTGGAGTAGGAGCCTAGAGGTTGACTAGGCCGTGACCGTGGCAGTGTAGGTGGAAGTGGCGGTGGTAGAGGAGTAGGAGGATGAGGAGATGGTGGCGGTGAAGGTGGATGTGACGGTGCCAGTGCCGGATCAGTTGGAGATCCGAGGATGAGGTGTAGGTGGGGGGAAGGGCAATAAAATGAACTAACAGGCACGCTAGCAAGCCCAAGGCAGGCCTGGGCCTGGGCCTGAAACAGGGCTTCAAGCCTGCCTGGTCGTCTTGGGCTTGAAGGTCCACAAGCGAGTTGAGATGATGACACGTGAAATAGACCAATCCCGTCCAAATGACCGCCTCGATAAAACACGAAACACATCACACGTAACAAGGTGTGACAGTACACGACAGGACGTGACAGAACACACAGAAAGACGTGACAAACGTGGTCAACG
>BLSH010538984.1:125226-146962 GCA_018402905.1 Glandirana rugosa
AGCGTTCCCGACCTGTGAGCCCCAGCCTCTGATACCTGTTCCTGCGTTGTCCTGTCTCCTGTTTGACCCGGCTTGTCCCGACCTGTTGTCTGCTTCCTGTTCCGACCCCGGCTACCCACGACCATCCGATTGTCTGCCTCTGTGTACCTTTGCTGCCCGCCCGTGTAACGAACCTTGCTTGGACTCTGACTACTCTTTTGCCTGATCCTTTGTACCTTCTTGCCTGCCCGTTGCCGACCCAGCCTGAACGACCATCCGTCTATCTGCACGCCTCCTGGAGCTTCGCTACATCATCAGTGATCCTCCAGCCCTCGTGCCATCCCGCACTCTTGGGCCTCTGTCCCCATTACCAGGGGTCCTTGAATCGGGTGCGCAAGAGCGGTTGTTCCCTGCACAAGACAGACTCCACCGTCAGGTACGTGACAAGGGTGGCCAAAACAAGACCATATATGATAAGCACAAGATTTGCTTAATGATGTCAAACAGGATTCATTCCAATTTCATATAGAAGCTGGAAAGGATGTGTAATTTAGAGGTGGTAGTGATACTGCTGTTACATGACAGACTACCAGCTACATCAGCTGGGAATTTGGGCAGGCAGGCAATGCTGTCAACTATAGCCAGTTTTTTTCACCTGTTTATTGACCTGAATTCCCTGAATCATAAATGTCAATTTGTTGAGATTAGGGATGAGCCGAATGTGCCTAGGATGGTTAGCCAGCATATCATAAGTTCAGGAAAGAAGGGGTAGCCCCCGGAAGTCGCACATCTAAGAGGTCCTAAGGAGGTGAATGGAATGGCAACCTCAGCCTGGACTCCAACCAGACCATGCCCCCAACGTGTTTCACTCTGCCCCCTGGAGCTTAGTGATGGGGATAGGGAACTCATGCATATGGGAAGTATTTAGTTAGATTTTTCAAGGATATACATTTGACACAAAAAAAAAAAACAGATAGACGATAAAACATTATACACTAATCACAGCAGCTCCAATAAGGAAAGAAAAAAAAATCAATTTGAACCAAGAGAGTCTGTACATCCATACAATAAACTCGTCTGATACAAAATTACTGTCGTCCCATTTGGTTGTTATTAATGTAGAGAGGTCTAGTTCCATATTGCACTAAGGTGCAAACTATTAATGCAAGTGGTACACAGAAATACAAAAAACAATCACTTCCAGCGCTAAGCAAAAACAAAAGGAAGGAGTGCACATTACCAGAGGCATTTATTGGGTATTGTAAATAAAAAGGAATACTCACAAGAGTGGCGACCCCTAATGGGCCATAGAAATGCACGATTGGCGTGAGTACGGACACAACACAGATAAGGCCAAGGGCGTAACGATAGGGGCTCCAGGGGGCCCATGTGCTTCCCTTGTACACCTGGATAGCAGTGATGGCGAGGGTGGCATTTAGAAGGTTTATTTATTCCATTTTCCTCCTAATGCAGGAGATTGGTTCCTCTATATGCTGCCCCTGCCGCCCCTCCTATCCAGTTTACTTGTCTTCTGCTGTTCCCAGGGTCCCGCTGTGGGACCGTAATAAAGGGACCCGTGAAAGGAGTAAAGGGCCCCAGGATCAGCAAGAAGAGGGAAGGGCCCTGGCCAGGGGTCAGGGGGGCCCTTCCTAATTTCTTGCACCCGGGCCCTGAAGGTTCTAGTTACGCCTCTGGATAAGGCTGACGCATTTCGGGGACGTACCCCCTTCTTCAGAGCCACACTAGTCCGGACACCAATGCTTATATGAGAGGACTGAGACCCAATTATCTACAAATTGCTGGGTGTGTAGACTAATTAATTGGTTTAATTAGTGTAATTAGGCTGATTGGTGAGTGAGGAAAAAAAAAACACAACACACACTAGCCATAGTAATTGGCAAAAAAAACAAAATATAATATAAAATTAAATGAACGCTGATGAAGTATGATATCGTGCAAAGAATTAAATATGAGATGGCTATCAGTATAATCCATTGTGGACACTGTATACATGATACAAGACTCACCCCCATAGGAGCTGGTGTGCAAAATGATGCCGTTAGGGGGCAGGGTATCCTCCTCCGCCCACATAAGACGTTTGCCCATGGTGGGGAAGCAAGGTGTACAACAAAGTGTACACCTGCAGGCAGAGGGGGATCAGGTGTGCCCGAGGCTCATCCCGATCCATAGTCTCAGTGGGGATGCATGCGATCCCCCTCCTATATGGTGGGACATCCCTGGGCGGGCCTCACATCCGCCCAGCCTTCAGTGCACCAGCCAGTGACAGGGAGCGTGGACATTACCCAGATTACTGATCGTCATATCCAGCGGAATAAGTGAAAAGCACTGGGACAACACCTGACCAACACTGAAAAGAGATATACCATAGGGACTGCAGTAGAAAAATAAATAAATGAATAAAATGAGAAATAGACAATGACTATAACATATTATATGCATATCTCAGAAAAGGGTGTGTGGAAAAAAAAAGGGCAATGATATTGTTTTTTCAAAAATAACTACAAAGGTATAATATACATAAAAAAAGCCTCTCAAAGCGTTGGGCTGGCATCACCAGAACACAATTAAAATGTACACTTGGCAGTAAATGGGACAATAAAAACATATATATATATATATAAAATGCTAATCATTGGTATGCAGCAGGGATATGCAATTAGCGGACCTCCAGTTGTTGCAGAACTACAAGTCCCATGAGGCATAGCAAGACTCTGACAGCCACAAGCATGACAGAGGCAGAGGCATGATGGGAGCTGTAGTTTTGCAACATCTGGAGGTCCGCTAATTGCTTATCCCTGGTATACAGTATAAAAGACAACACTTGGATGTGGATAGAGCATGAAACCAGAAAACTATCTCAAATTCCAAACCACGATGGTTAAAATGAATAGTGAACAAACACTACCACTGTCATATTGCGGCAATGAAAATTAATTGTTGTTATTATACACATCTTAAAACAAGAAAAACATTAAAAAAAATATAAAAATAATATGATATATATAAATATATAAGGAAAATGAATATTCCTTAAAATCATACATATACCCACACATGTGTACACTTACACACGTGTGTGCAAGAACACACGTGCGGTCAAAAAGGCACTAAACACAACCCTTGCCTGCAGGCATCCCTCAAAGGGGATCTCCAGGCATAATGCCCAAGTGAACACACAATGGGAATCAATTACTCAAAGGGATCCTGGGAATGGGTGGGCAGTGAAGGTCAGCATCTATATAATGAAAACATGGTACCCTAGTGGTGCCAAAGGGGGACGAGGGGGAACGGGGAAGGAGGAGGAAGATAAGGGGGGTCTCTACATCAGAGTCTGAATGTCGAGGCCCCTGGGGGTCAGAGCCCCCAGCCAATGGATCCAAAAGGTTTCTCTCCTACAAAGTCTTCGAAACCTCCGTCCAATATCAGCATCCTCCCCCATAACCTCCAACCCAAAGAGCCTTAACCCCGAGAGGTTCTGATTGTGCTTTTCTAGGAAGTGCAGGGGTAGCAAGTGCTTGTCAAAACCTTTGAGAATGTTCCTCTTATGTTCACCAAACCTTGTACATAGGGTACGGATAGTGCGACCAACATACAAAAGGCCACAGGGGCATAATATACCATACACCACAAATTCTGATCCGCAGTTGATAAATTGCAAAATGGAGTGGCTTCGGCCATCACTCCCTGGTGCCTCCTTTTTTCTATGCCACATGTATTGGCATGCCTCACAGTTGGGAACCCCACATCTATAACTGCCCCTTTGATCAAATATACTCCTCCAACTGTGTTTGGTCATTGCTTTCTGCTTTCAGACTCTACTAGGGGCAATAAGGACCCTCAAATTCTTAGGTCTATGAAAAATGACATTTGAGAATTCGGGGATAACTTTAGACAAGCAGGGATTTTGGTGAAGGATACCCCAATATTTTTCAATAATACGCTTGATGGAAAATGCCTTGCTAGTAATGAAAGTGGTGTCTGAATGGCCATGAGGACCACCACTATCCTCTTGAGCCAAATCTCTGGCACTCATGATGTCCACCACCTCTTGTTCATGACCTGAAATGGCATCCTCTATGTATTTTGTATGGTGTTTCATATAGGCATCCTCTATAGTAGCCTGATCGTATCCCTTTTCTCAAAACTTCCTTTTCAGTGTGTCACTTTGCTCATCATAAACCGAAAGGCGGGAACAAGTTCTTTGAAGCCGGCAAAACTGACCTAGGGGAACATTCTTGATCCATCTGGGATGATGGTGGCTCCAGGCATGGAGATAGGACTTCCCAGCTGATGGCTTAAAGTGGGTATGAGAGATGATCCGCTGCTCATCATCTACCATTAGTTACCAGTCCAAGAATACCAGCTTGATACTATCCAAGACATGGGTAAACTCAATGCCAAATGGATTGTTCTGGCAGTGTGCCAAAGAGGCCAACGATAACCCATCTTCCATTGGTAGTGAGCCAGGATCTCGAGCATGTGCCCGGAGTCGCAAACATAGGAAGGAAGCAGTACCACCAACTCCTGAAGGAAATGATCAATATAACTTCCCATTGGGCCAGTAAGTCGATCCCAGATATAATCCGTCTCCCGGGGGGGTTTGTTGCATCCTTGTGAATTTTTGTAATGTGATACAAAAAAGGTGTAAGTGGATATGGGCGAAACAAAAATTGCCATTCATGTTTGGTTATGACCCCTTCTTGAAATGCTTAATCTAACAATGATTTTAGGGCTTCCTTATATGGACCAATTGGGTCGCCCTCCAATTTTTCATAAGTATTGGGATCCTCAAGGAGCCTGTAAGCTTCAGACAGATAGTGGCACCTGTCCTGGATGACTAAACTGCCCCCCTTATCGGCCTGCCTGATGATGACTGTGTCATTATTCTTAAGGGAGTCCAAAATTCTTTTTTCCTCTAAGGAAATTGAAGAAGAGTGGTCCTTTTTTCGCTTCACTACAAAGCTTCACCATTTTGGAGGCTGATCTTATCAGCAGAAAGTCAGGGAAATTTGAAAGGGACAGAGAAGACTATTTGCAGGGCCGTGAACAGTGGTGGAAAAAGGATAGATACCCAGGGGCTCATGACCATCAAATACCCCAAGGTAGACCCTCAGGTCATGGTAATACTGCTGGCCTTGCCCATTTCAGGGACCCTTCCTCTCAGCACCCTAGGGGGGCCGGCAGGTTCCAGTTCAAGGGGAAGCCTCTGTCAAGTGCCACTCATCACCATCCCCCCCACCAGTCTTCTCCACGTGGGTCCTTCTCACATGGGCCAGGCCCAACATCCCTCAAGGGCTCTCATGGGTCCAAATGGCCCAAGGATAAACAATTCCTAAATGAAAAGTACAATTGGAGACCCAAACCCAAGCCTACTGATTCTCGCCTGTCCACCAGGGAGGATGCAGGGGTTTCTTCCCCTGTTCCCCTTGAGACAGTAGCTCAGCCGTATGGCTATAGAGTCCATCAGTCCACATTTGCTAAGGTTGAAGCAAATTCCACCATAGAGGCCCAAAGCAACCCAGGGGCTGGCACAGAGACAGAGGCAACTATATCTAACCCTCCCTCTGACCGTTTGCTCCCTGGGAGCTCTCCAGCACCAATATCCACATCCTATTCACCCTCTTTTTTATTGAAAGGGGTACCCCCGGGGCGGATCAATTGGAGAAAAAGATCAGCAGGAAAACCAGACTAGGAAAGGGGGAGGAAAGAAAAAACAAAAAAGAGATAAAGTGATGTCTGGGTGCGATACCATTAGGATTTACAATATGTCCTCAACTATTTTCAGTGAAGCAGAACTTATGCTTCTGCGCAAAGGTTTCAATTTTGCTCCACCTAATCCTCCTGATTTATTCAAATTATTTATTGATCTTAATAGATTCATGCAAAACCTCACCCTCAAAAGGCATTTTTTCATCAAAGGGGAGTCTGAGAATGCCAACAATTTGGTGGCTTCTATAAAACCAGTTGATGTGAACCAAGACTGTGATGTATTAAAAATACTTGAAGAGCTATGGCTCGAGGGAGCTTAGGACATGGATGTTCCCGAGATGGTGCTTTCCTCTAGTTCTGTGGGTGTGGCTCCTGTTATTCACACCCACTTCTAACCCAAGTCAATATTTCATCCTCATTGGGACAAGGGCAAATTTATCCCTACATTTTATAATATAGTATATTCTGAAATGGCAAAGCTTTGTAGTGAAGCGAAACAGGACCACTCTTCTTCAATTTCTTTAGAGGAAAAAATAATTTTGGACTCCCTCAAGAATAATGACACAGTCATCATCAGGCAGGCCGATAAGGGGGGCAGTTTAGTCTTCCAGGACAGGTGCGACTATCTGTCTGAAGCTTACAGGCTCCTTGAGGATCCCAATACTTATGAATAGAGTTGAGCGGACAGATGGATGTTCGGGTCTGGCCGAACTTCGTAAAAAAAGTTTGAGTTCGGCCCCAAACTTGACCCGAACTTAACCCCGGACCCCATTGAAGTCAATGGTGACCCTAACTTTTGGGCACAAAAATGGCTCTAAAAAAGTCCTGGAAAGGGCTAGAGGGCTGCAAAAGGAAGCAAAATCATCCCATACTGGTGTAGGGAGAGGTTACTGCTGCTGGTGTGAGGGACAGATCAGCGTTATAAAATCATCTCATACTGGTGTAGGGAGAGGTTCCTGCTGCTGGTGTGAGGGACAGATTAGTGTTATAAAATCATCTCATACTGGTGTAGGGAGAGGTTCTTGCTGCTGGTATGAGGGACAGATTAGCATTATAAAATCATCTCATACTGGTGTAGGGAGAGGTTCCTGCTGCTGGTGTGAGGGACAGAACATGTTGTTGAACAACAAATGGCACCATGCCACTATATGATAGGTGCACATCTTATGCAGATGAAAAATACAAAGTGCAGGTAGGAAGATGTATAATTCCTTTAAATGTCCTTATATTAGTGATGCAGCAAAGTGCATAGATAGCAGATCAATGAGGCCAGAACTATTAAGACAGTGGGATGGGATTTCACCCAAAACTTGCATATGGGTTCCTACATCTTTATGTAGCCCACACAGGTTGATTGAAAGAAATTTGCATGGTTCCCCCATCAACACAGACAGTGCTGACAGGGGAATCCCTCACTCCTGCCAAGTAATTGTCTGCTCCCGGCGGACGGGGGTAGCCGACCCCGCTGGCAGAAGACAGTGCTTATTACTAGTGGCTATAGCAGCTGCTAGCGATAATTGTAAGAGAATCTAGCAGGCTGGTTGAGTTAAGTTCAGTCGATCTGCTTGGTACATTCAGCCTGACTATTAACGGTTCAAATCTCAAGAGACCGAACCGTGTATGGCCAGTCTTAGTGACTGCTGCACAGAGCTCACACGAAACAGACATACAGTACATATACTAATTTATGTATATTGATTGCATAAAAGTACTGTAGCAATTGGCCTCATATCATTCAACTCAAAAGAGAGGGGACTGCATATATGGCCAGCCAACACAGAACATTTTGTAAGGTTTAACAATACATGCTGTAGTTGTGCTAGTTCAACATTCAGTCCTATAATAATATTTTTAAAATCTGGCCAAGCAAATACATTATTCCTTGCAGTTAGGTTGTACATACACTGCAAGGGTTAATTGCTTGTTTTTATCTAGGACAACAATAAAAAGAATTATGCCTGCCCAATCCTCCACTCCTCCCCACAGCTAGACCGGTCCTTGCAGCTTGTGCAACTTTGCAATCTAGCAGTCTATGGCCCTGACATCATTAAGACCACATGAGGGCACATCCATATTGTGAGGAGCAGAGGATTAGGTAAGTAAAACTGTTTCTCCTTTCCCCTGGACAAAAGGAACTGTTAACCCTTACAGTGGGCTGTAATGCAGCTCACATTAGCATCTTTTTCAATGGGATAATAATGGAGATGCATTGCTAGTGGTCCTCACGTTCCGAACGTAATGAAAGACGGTTTTTCTGTAGTGATAGAAATATAATTGGCATTATTGTTAATCTCTTTAATTCTATTGAACATTTCCCCAATATCATTATCTCTGAAATCTACCAAATTTAAAGTATCATTTCTTCCTTGCTAATTGTTCTATAATTGTTCTGTAATTGGACTCCAAAAACATAGGCAAGTATTGTTATTTTCATTATTCTTTATTTTCAAGAATAAAGAACATAAATTAAGTTCTAAATGCATTATTGCTGCAAATTACATATAACAGAATAAAGTGCTTAACATCAGCAAAATGTGGTAAATAAAAAACAAAATCAAAGAATAACAACAAAAATACATGAAATTAAAGGAACCCATCAATGGGGGTATTGCCCATAATCCCCAGGGCATGGTGGTTGGTAGGAGCCATGGGGACCATATTGCCACTGGCCAGCATGCTGGTGTGGTGGTTTTGATGGGTGGATAGATGGTGTAGGTGGTGGAGATGGTGGAGGTGGAGGCACATTCTCGTGGAGCTCAGTATATTCTGTAATGACCCCCTCTCCCCCTTGAAGAGGACTTGAGTCATGAGCTCCTCTGCCCTACTTCATTGGTATGGATTGGTATGTGCCCTCATCCACATGATGGCTTTTCCATTTTCGCTTCATCCCACTGGGATTGGCAAAGGCATGACAGCCCACCGGCTTCCTCCTCTGTCACACTTTCCTGTGTATAAAAAGTGACATTATTTTAATATATTTGTTTGTGTGGGTCATCAATCCAAACAAATGTACATTTCATGACTGTTGCTAATTGAATAATTAGAAATACAAAACACTAGCATTCTGGCACCAGCATTTGGATTTATCTTAAAATAACTTTAGGCCACAACTGTGTTTGGATATTGAAACAAATGTGTTAAGACTCAAATATTTCCCCAATAAGGTTTAGTTATTAGCATTGTATTTTATCTTTACAATATGTTCACCAACACTATACCTGGGTCAAAATGGCCTCCTCCACATCCTCATCTTCAGGTCTCTCAGCCATGGCCTCAGCAGAGGTAGAGGGCAGGGTAAATAGTGATGGCCTGGCCTCAGATGGGTTTTTGAGAAAATGCAGGCTGTCAAATACCATGGCTTTGGTACGTAGACTAAGCTCCACCAAATCTAGGCCCCAAGCCAAGCAGTATAGGCCATTCATACCCATCTGGGCCCCAAGCCAAGCAGTATAGGCCATTCATCCCCATCTTGGCCTGAAGCCAAGCAGTATAGGCCATTCATCCCCATCTAGGCCCCAGGCCAAGCAGTATAGGCCATTCATCCCCATCTAGGCCCCAAGCCAAGCAGTATAGGCTATTCATCCCCATCTAGGCCCCAAGCCAAGTAGTATAGGCCATTCATTCCCATCTAGGCCCCAAGCCAAGCAGTATAGGCCATTCATCCACATCTAGGCCCCAAGAATAACAGTATAGGCCACTACCCACCTATGTCAGAAGTTCCAGTCGAACCTTCATTTGCACCAAATATTGAGCGGTTTCCCAAAGGTTCGTTCTCGCACAACGTTCCTACCTATGGCCGTTTCCTCAAGCGTTTGCTTGGCTTTTATACACTGCGCATGCGTACAACTCCGCTCTCAGGTGCGTCATGATGCTGGGGCATCAACGGCTCTCCTATCCGTACAAACTCTACAGAATGATTGGAACCAAACATGGCGGTTTCTCGCAGCAGCAGCCAGTCCAGCGGGGCTGTATCACACCAAAAAGTGAAAGCCACCCCCATGACCAAGGCTGAGTTGGTGGACATGGTGGACATTATGGAGGCCCACGATTATGATTGCAAGAGGGAGAATTATGAAAGGCCTAACATCCATAAAGATTTAATTTTGGAGCGGGTCATAAGCCGGCTGTCTCACAAACATGGGGTCCAGCGGTCAAAGGATCAGCTCCACAGCAAACGCTGGTCCAACCTCAAACACCGGGAGCAAGATCAGCTGCACCAGATACATTGAGTCCTCGAAAAAAGTAAGCAATATTTTTCAGTAAGCAATATGTATATGTGTAAATTAGGTGTCTGGATCTGTTCTTGGTCAAAGTAGCTAGAGAGAATTATAGGTGATTTTTTGAACTCTTTGTAGGCCTTGGGGTTACAAATTTAAATTTCCAACCAAACCATATATGAAGAATATAAATTGTTTTTTTGATATTCCTTTAGCTTTTGCACTTATGTTGTTTTTGTATTTTTTAACAGGGAAACAGAAAAAACAAGGGGCCCACCCCCGCAAGGGACCAAGGGAGTCTCCCACCCCTGGCCCATCAGTGGAGGCGGAATCCAGGCCACCTTCACGCCCAGAAGGTAAGTGTAAAATGACAACAATACAAATTGAACCACAGACAGGGGTGCTGCTAAGTGGGCAAAAGGGCGGGGGTTTCAGGCCTAAATTAAAGGATAAGTGTCACTTTGCTGGCTGCTGACTGATTCATCAGTGCCCATTAATACAGCCTTGCTAGTGCAGACATGAGGAGAGGGTAGCCCCCAGTGCTAGAAGGCACATAAATGCTTATGATGGATATCAGACAGCCCACATCCCATAGGAGCAGGGGGGGGAGCTGTAGGAGTTGACCAATGTTGGCACTTGTCAAGTCTTTGGCCCGTGGAAAATGGCATCATTGTTGTTGTTTTTTAGCAGAAAATCCTCCAGAGTTCCCCCAACCCCAGGTGACCAGTCCACCCAAATCACCCTTCCCAGCCCAATTGCAAGGTTGGTCAACTCGAAAAATCTCAAAAAATGTATATGTGTTGAACCTGTAGTGACTTTGGGATGCTTAATGAATGTTTTTTTTTCTTTTTTTTAGAAGAAACAGAATCGCAAGAGCTGCCCCAACATCCGGTTGGTCGCTGGTGGTCAGCGTGTCGTTTGCCCTTATAAGTACTGTTCTAATATTGCTTCTTGTTTATTGACATGTCTATTCGTACATGAGACAGCAGTTAATAATCAACACAAACACACCTTTTTTCCTTTGGTATAAAGTATGGCCATGACCTTTATTATTGTTGGCTTTAAAGTGTTTGTAAAGTGACCCCCCCACAAAAAAAATGCAAAGCAAAGGCATAATGAGCTAGTATGCAATGCATACTAGCTCATTCTGAAATAGTTACCTTGGAACAAAGCTGTTGCACCGGTCTCGGCACACCGCTGTGACCAGCGACATCCTTCTTCCGGGTCTGTGACTCCATCCAATCACAGTGCAGGCTCCAGCGCTGTGGTTGACCTAGGCACCCTGACGTCACTCCTGCGCATGCGCACGGTAGCTGTCATTTACGGCACATCAACAGAAGAAATGGCACCCGGGGCCATGTGCCGATAACGTCGGCAAATGCTGATACAGGGAATATCTCTTTAACCGTACTGGTTTAGGAGATATTTCCCGGACCTACTGTCAAGCCTTATTGTAGGCTTACCTGTAGTTTAAAGTGGTTGGCATGAGTTGACAACCACTTGAACAAATATATTACTCTTTTTGGTAAAATTCTAAACATGTGTCACACCTCAGCCACTATGTCTCGAGCTGTATCAACCAAGTAAAGGGTAATCGTCCCAACCTTCATACTAAAACTTCATTAGAAAGATTCTTGATAAAATGCAGCTAATACTAATCAATTTAAAGATCTCACTTCCAAAAAAACTAAAAAATGGCCCTCAGCCACTTGACCATCATTGCCCTTATAAATTTCCCTCTACTTACCAGGTCATGAGGTGCCCCAATGCACCATCGGCAGATTACGCCGGGAAATTCAGTGGTGCTGTGCCGAGCTCCAGGACATACAAAGGGCAGTGGAAGATTGACAGATGTTGGGGACATGCTAGCGAAATTTGAAAACGTCTAGCAATTGGGCTGGTTTTTGAGGGACCCCATTTTGTGGACCGTTGCCTGTTTTAAATGGCCTAATAAAAACATGTGTAAGCATGTGCTCTATCCCATTGTTGCATCTGCAAAACGTGTGAGTTGATACCATCAGGGGTTCTGAGCTGATGCGTTTCAGGGGTGTCCCCCTTTATCCAAGCTACTTGAATTTGGATAAAGGGGAGCACCCCCAAAGCGCATCATCTCTGAACCCCTGATGGGATCAACTCACACGTTTCGCAGATGCAACACCCCTTTCTCCAAGAAACTCCAGTTTGGAGGAAAGGGGGTTTGCCCCTCCAGAAAAATGACACTTGACAACCCCTGATGGGATAGAGCACATGTTTACACACTTTGTCGTTTGGGGCCTAAAATTTAACCATGTTTGACGTCTGTTTTTAAGATGACTTTTACATGTTCAAAAGCACCTCGGAATGTGCCAGTAATTTAAAGCTTTAATACTAACAGTGTGTGGCTTCTTCTTTACTTGATGTATGCCTGTGAATTCCCTAAGTTTAGGTATTTACAGAACGAATGTGCTCTTATATGTTGGTAACTCATGTGTATTTCATCCTGAAAAATTTGAAGCAGTTGGTAGTGCATCATGTTTTTGCTCTTCATGCATGGAATGCATGAAGAACAAAAACATTGTGTGTGTGTGTGTGTGTGTATGTAGCACACCCCCTGCATACAAAAATACTTAACGGAAGCTGATTTTGTGATCTCATGGAGAAATGAAGGTTAGATTTCATAAAAAATTATGCAGGATGCAGCAGCACAGTACCACGTGATTCATTGTATACAATGCCAGGTTGATGGGCGTTAAAAAGAGATGGAACCTATTGGACAAAATTCCAAAGGCGTTTTCCACCACCCTTCAAGCATGAGAAAATCCTCTGCTCAGGGGTCAGGTTGCGTTGAGGAAATGGCTTCATAACATGTTCACCAAGACCAAACGCCTCATCTGCAACAAATACAAAATTCAGACCCTCCACATTCTAGTCTGCAGGTGGCAAGTTGAGGGTGCCATTCTGAAGCCGCCTATAAAATTCCATTTGCATGATGACTCCTCCGTCAGAGTTGCGGCCATTCTTCCCCACATCCAGGTACAAAAATTCATAGTTTGCAGACGCTATGGCAAGCATCACAATGCTGCAAAACCCCTTGTAATTATAATAATAGGAGCCAGAGTTGGGTGGTGGTACAATCCTGACATGCTTTCCATCAATGGCACCCCGCAGTTGGGAAAATCCCATTGCTGCAAAAACTGAGCAGCAACTTCCTGCCACTGCTAGGGATTGGAAGGAAACTGTGGATAAAAAAAACATTTTAATACTTTGACACCAAACATAAAATGTTATTTAACATACAAATGCAAGGGCAACATAAGGCTAGACTTCCATTTCCAGCACAGTGGAGAGGTAAGAAGTGTGAGAATCCCAACCTACATACACACTATACTCTTCAAATTACATTTTTCAAACAAGATTCAAACAAAAGAGATCATATGAGGTCAAATTATTAGGCAATCAGGCAGGCCCTTGCACATGGTTTGGGGAATTATTAAGGAAATGTGACCCACAAAAGATGGAGAGTGTGTATAGATTACATTTCTGGAGATACAGTACTTTGAAATGCTGATATTACTTTTTGGGAGCATGGGGATAAGGTTTGACATAATAAGAAGACCTTAAGCACGCTGCATGATTTGAAACACAAAAATAATGTTTAAAAAGTGTGTGTTTTGGGGTGGAGGGGGGTTAACGCCTAAACTGCACCTGACATAAATAATTGTGGTGTTACCAGGCTGAGTGTGCAGGGCAGCCATCAGATATTTTGGGACCCCTTACACAGCTTTAGAGCTGCCCCCCCTTCTGACCACCAACCTTCCCCAGGGCCTTCCCACTGGGCCATTCCCCCACATGGCTAGGGGTGTACACATGTTGCAGCCCCAGTAGGAATTATACACCCTGTCACACTTACGAGATGTAGCCTGCCAAGCATGACCCAGTGAAGTGTGCAATGCATGCTAGTGTGAAATCCAAGGTGTTCAAAAACCAGTGCACAGGCAGCACAGCCTCATTCAATGCTTCCAATAAGACTTTGTGCCAAAACATATGTGCTGCAGGTCCCAAACTTGAATGAGTTGTGATCCAGGGGGCCCTCTCCATTTGACCCAAGTTTGGTGTTTTTCTCACCTAGGGTTCAGGAGAACGGTCTCCTCAAACTGGATGCCCCCCTCCCATAGACTCAAATGTAAAAGACTGCTAAAGTTTTTGTTGTAGGGGCCCCTTGAGACATGGGGGCCCCTTACAACAGTACTGCCTGTACCCGCCAATGGCAGCCCTGTGAGTGTATATGGACACAAGGCAACATGGGGAGGCGTGTCGAGGAAAAAGGGAGGTGAAAATAGCTTAGAGCATGCATGAGGCCAAAGAAGACATTCACAGCATATTGTAATGTTGCTAATTAGATATTGGCAAAAAGGGCAAATACGATATTATCAAGCAGAAACACATGAAATGTGGTATTAAAATGAATACCTTAATATAGTACTTCTGCAGCACCTGTATGATGGCTGAGCGTGTGAGCATGTCTCAGGAATAATGACTCCAAGAGCCTGGGGGGAAGTGCCTGTAGTGAACTTAAGGTCCTGGAGGCTTCTTCCTGTCGCCAAGTAGCACAAGGTGGCAATGAGCTTTTGCTCAGGGGTGATAGCAAGGAGCATGCATGTATCCTGCTTCTGGATATAGGGGGACACCAATGCCAAGAGGTGGTTAAAGCAGGGACCCGTCATCCGAAGATAATTCCTGAAATCATCAGGATTATTCTCATGGAGCTCCCTGACTAAAACCATATGACCAAAATGTTCACGGTTAAGTAACCAATTTTTGGTCCAACAACTCCTCTCCCTCCTTCTCTTACGTTGGTTTTGGGTCCAAGCCAGGTCTCCTAGGCCAACAATAGCAAGATTTCTCTCTCTAGATCTCAACATGGCTGGTTGATGAACGAACGGTCAGAAACGATCTAAAAGTGGTGAATCAGCGCTCACCAAACTTCAACTAACATGAAATTAGATGAAGGAGCTCAAAGAGTGGTGAACGATAATGGCACTTCCTCTTTATACGCTCGTTGCACATCACTACGTTCGGCTTGGTCATACGATCGTGTAGTGCACATCAGTACGCAAGTTACATGATCCAACATACGATTTGGTCCATTCGGTTGTACGACCGTTGCATCGCGTGTACGAGGCTTAACCTAGGGCCATCCATCTAGGATTATCCACTCCTCTAGACTGACTGACACCTATTAAGGCATTTGGATATTTGTATAACTCCTCCCAAAGCCATCCCACTGATGCATGCTTTAGGGCTGAGGGCTCTTGAGAGAAGCACTGAGGCAGAGTTCACCCTGCTTGCCTCTCCCACCACCCATGACCTACCTGCATTGCATAGAAAAGCATAGAGACCCAGTGATGGTACCTTTAGATCTAAAATAAGGTATATAATCAAAATATATTTTTATTATTTGAACATTTCATTAGCATGTTGATGAGGAGCAAAGGAATAACCCGATAAGGCAAACTATAAGCTGAATAACCTTCAGCTTAAAGCATAGGAATATTTAATTTAGTGAACTCCTTTGCTGTTCAATTGTGTTTTTCAGTAGAAGATTTGACACAAATAATTTTCTCCACTGGAACATAAAGCAATTTAGGTATAATGGCATATAAAAGGCAATACATAATCATACTCTAAAGCATATTTTTAAACCACGATACTTTAAATGTGTGTTGGACCTAATCATGGCAGAAATGTATTCACTTTTTTGAAGGTTGCATGGTAGGAAATTTGCACTGACAATTACGGAAATTATATGATATAACTCTCAAATTGCACTTCCAAGGTTAAATACCAATTTTTATATAAATCTGATGAATGAAAAATAATATATATTTTCCACAGAGGAAAGTTCACTTTTACATATAACAGTAGATAGTAATACTGAACAGAGATTTTTACAAATATATTGCCATAATAAAAGAAATGACACATAGAGGGAGACAATTATAAATAAGAAGGTTCCATTTAACAATAGAAAAAACTTATATTTTATGATAAATTGATTTAAGCAATTTAATGTGGAAAATTGATGTTCTTGTACTGGTGAAGTACTTATCATTACCCCTTCAAGTTAATTATAACTAACCAACTTTCTATTCCAATATCAATGTCCCACGGCACTAGGCAAGGATTCCCCCTTTCTCCCATTCATTTTAACCTTGCACTAGATCCCCTCTTCTGCCTTCTAGAATCCCAAACTACTTTCCAAGGTATAACCATAGGCCATAAAACTATTAAAGTCACTGCTTTTGCAGATGACTTGCTCCTATACATTTCCCACCCAGAATCCTCCCTTCCCAGTATAACGTCTCTCATTAAATCATTTGGTCTAATCTCAAGTTACTCCCTCAATTTTGATAAATCAAAGGCACTCTATTTAACTAACTGTCACAAGCCCCTTTGGAACAATCTCTACCCTTTTATTTGGTGTAAGGAAAAAAATTCTTACCTCGGAGTAGCCATACCAAAAAACCCCCATAATCTATGTAAGGTTAACATCCCTCCTTTGCTTCACTCCATGAAAGCATCCATCACTGCGTGGATGCACTTCAATATCTTTTACATGGACAGAATAAGCTTGATAAAAATGGTAGCCTCTCCTAACCTTTTTTTATAACATACCTCCCTCTACTCCTTAAACACTCTGACCTGAAACATATCTATAGGATGTTCTGAGAAGTCACCTGCGGCAGCAGAAGAGCTACAATAGATCTACATACCTTACAACAACCTACCAGCAATGGAGGACTCAATTTTCCTGATCTATAATTGTATAACATAGCATCTCTAACTAGATACATAAGGGAATGGATTCATGGCACCTCAATGTATACAGATGCTGTATCTGACCAAAACATGACCCTTCGGAACAACCTATTATACAATAAGGAACTCCTTCCCACTGAGGTGCCAAAGAATCCCCTCTTATACTTTACATGGTTGTCATACCATAAAATACGCACATGTCCTCTGGAATTCTTATTACAAAACAATGGCACCATGCAAGTCTTCACTTTATAACATTTTTGGTGGATGTCAACAATAAGCAACCTTTCCCCTCATATATTGCCCTGGAGAAATTTCCATACTTATCTACTAGCCCTTTCATTTTACTAAAAGTTAAATCCTACATTGTCTCTACCATTAAGAAATTTTCTTAAAAGGCCTAGACAAATTCATTGGACACACTTTTAAGCTATCCAAAGTCAAGTGAAAAAACTATCTCCAGCTTATACAATTCTTTCAGGCAGCTGCTGGAATATACTTCCACTATGGCTGGCCTTACCAAATGGACCAAGAATTTCCCGAAACTTAAGTTGACACACATTTAAATCATTATATTTATCTTGGGGAACAATCAAAACTACAATGTACCATGAGATGATGATTCAGCTGTTCCATCATTCTTATGTATCGCCACATTGCTTGGAAATTTCAACCATTGTAAAATAGTGCGTAGGCAGTGCTTGCTGTAACAAATATAAAAAAAACCAAACTTGTGCCTTAATAAATCACAAATACTAAACTATAAATGCCAATGAATGTAAATAATGATATACAGTTGTGCTCATAAGTTTACATACCCTGGCAGAATTTATGATTTCTTGGCCATTTTTCAGAGAATATGAATGATAACACAAAAACTTTTCTTTCACTCATGGTTAGTGTTTGGCTGAAGCCATTTATTAACAATCGTCTGTGTTTACTCTTTTAAAATCATAATGACAACAGAAATTACCCAAATGACCCTGATAAAAAGGTTACCCCAGTTCTTAATACCCTGTATTTCCCCCTTTAACATCAATGACAGCTTGAAGTCTTATGTGATATTTGTGAATGAGGATCTTTATCTTCTCAGATGGTAAAGCTGCCCATTCGTCTTGGCAAAAAGCCTCCAGTTCCTGGAAATTCTTGGGCTGTCTTGCATGAACTGCACATTTGATATCTTCCCCAGAGTGGCTCAATAATATTGAGTTTAGGAGACTGAGATGGCCACTCCAGAACCTTCACTTTATTCTGCTGTAGCCAATGACAGGTCGACTTGGTCTTGTGTTTTGGATCATTATCATGTTGGAATGTCCAAGTATGTTCCATGCCCAGCTTCCTGGTTGATGAATGCAAATGTTCCTCCAGTATTTTTGATAACATACTGCATTCATCTTGCCATCGATTTTGACCAAATTTCCTGTGCCTTTGTAGCTCACACATCCCCAAACCATCAGTGATCCACCTTCGTGTTTCACAGGCCTTGTTGACTCCAATCCAAATGTAGGGTTTATGGTTGTGGCCAAAAAGCTCAATTTTGGTCTCATCATCACTCCAGATGACTTTGTGCCAGAAGGTTTTAGGCTTGTCTCTGTGCTGTTTGGCATATTGTAAGTGGGATAATTTGTGGCATTTACGTAGTAATGGCTTTCTTCTGGCGACTCAACCATGCAGCATATCTTTCTTCTAGTGCCTCCTTGCATCTTGAAACAGCCACACTACATGTTTTCAGAGAGTCCTGAAGTTATTTGTGGGTTTTTCTTTGCATCCTAAACAATTTTCCTGGCAGTTGTGGCTGAAATATTAGTTGGTCTACCTGACCGTGGTTTGGTTTCAACAGAACCCCTCATTTTCCACTATTTGATTAGAGTTTGAAAACTGCTGATTGGCATTCTCATTTCCTTGGATATCTTTTTATATCCCTTTCCTGTTTTATACAGTTCAACTACCTTTTTCCTGCAGATCCTTTGACAATTATTTTGCTTTCAGCATGACTCAAAATCCAGAAATGTCAGCGCAGCACTGGATGAAAGATGCAAGGGTCTGTTAGGAGTCCAGAAACTCATTGACATTTTATACACACACACACTAATTACAAGCAAACAGATCACAGGTGAGGATGGTTAGCTTTAATAGCCATATCAGGCCAAAATCACCAGGATAAGTAAACTTTTGATCAGGGTCATTTGGGTAGTTTCTGTTGTCATTAGATTTAAAAATAGTAAACACAGTTGAATGATAATAATAAATGGCTTCAGTCAAACACTAACCATGAGTGAAAGAAATGTTTTTGTGTTCTTAAAGTGAAAATAGTGCAAAAAGTCTTTATGGGTTGTGCAATCTTGCTGGAGCGTTGCAAAGACCAAACACCATTACGAGGTATTCATATTGGCTGTCCTGGTATTAAACTCAGTTTTCCACTCATCGCCCTCCTTGATCTTCGCAAGCTTGTATGCCCCTCTAAGACCAAGCTTCGTGAAAACCATTGCTCCCTGGAGGCACTCAATTAACTCCATAATCAATGTAATCAGTTAAGCATTCTTAATCGTGAAGTGATTGAAACCCTTATAATCGATCTCAGGTCTCAGTTCGCCACTCTTCTCTTTCTCAAAGAAGAAGCCAGCACCAGCAGGAGAGAGGATTTGTGGATGAACCCTCTAGAAAGTGTGTCTGCGACATACTCCTCCGTGGCTTTATCCTCTGAGACAGACAAAGGGTAAACCCGACCATGAGGGGATATGGCACCAGGTTGAAGGTCAATTGTGTAATCGTATGACTGGTGTGGAGGCAAACTACCAGCTCGACCTTTGTCAAAAACATCACAAAATTTGCGGTACTCCTCCAGCAGGGAGGAGAGTGAAGAGGTACACAAGACCTTAGCCACTATATGAAAACATGTCTTACTGCATTGTGGTGACCAGGAATAAACCTCAACATGAAGCCAATCAAAAGAGGGGTTGTGCCTCAGTAACCAAGGATAACCAATAACCACCGGAAAGTGAGGAGAAGAAATTACTTGGAATTGGATTATCTCATGGTGAAGAGCCCCTATGGCCACGGTCAATGGAGCAGTCTCATGAGTCACCTGGGCAGGCTGTAGAGGTCTCCCATCAATAGCCTCAATGGCAAGTGGAGTAGCCCAAAGCTGCAGTGGGATCGAGTGTTTAGACACAAAGGCACTATCTATGAACAGGCCTGTTGCCCTAGAGTCTATTAGAGCCTGTATCTTGATTAATGACTCAGACCAAGAAAGGGTAACTGGAACAGGGGCTTGTCCCTCTGGATTACTGGGGATGAAACAACGCCACCTAAGGTCTGTCCCCTACAGGACCTCAGGTGCAAGCATCCCCCCGGACGGGTAAGATTTCATAAAGTGACCTGTCTGGCCATAATAAAGGCACAATCTCTCTCTCCTCCTAAAGGCTCTCTCGTCCACAGAGAGAGACGTGTGAAGCCCAACTGCATGGGTTCTACCTTACTGACAGACTCGGAAGCAGGAGGTATAGGAGGTGAGGGAGGCATGAGTGGGACTACAAAGCTAGGAGCCAAACGTACAGGATACATCCGCAAGCGCTCCTTAAAGGAAGGTCTCTCTCTGAGTCTGGAGTCAATGAGGATGGCTAATGTGATCAACCTTTCCAGCTCAGAGGGTATGTCTTGGGCTGCTCATCTCATCTTTGATGTTATCAGAGAGACAATGAGAAAAAGCAGCCATGAGAGCCAAGCAACCTCTGTTGCCAGTATGTAATTATGGTATGGAATTCAATAGCGTAATTGGCAACTGTACTCGTACCCTGCTTGATGGACATGAGGCTTTTGGTAGCGGTACTGGAGCATGCCATTCCACAGCGGAAGTGGAATGTCAAATACCCTTTTAAAGGAGGCCACAAGTTCTGGGTAACTCTGGACAACAGGTTTTTGCGTCTCCTATAGAAGGTTTGCCCAGGCCAAGGCTCAGTCAGAAGCAAAGAAATCTTGAAGCCTAATTTGCTTCTGTCCATAGGGAATGCCTGGGGCAGCATCTCAAAGTATATCCCAACCTGGTTGAGAAACTCTCTGCATGGAACTGTATCACCCCCAAATTGCTGGAGAAGCGGAGTGGAACCAGACATACCACTTATAGAGGTAAAATTTAAGGCAGCTGCCTGCACAGAGATTTGAGCATCAGCAAGAGTGGCCTGCAACACAGGTTGTGCCGGAACAGCCACCGTAGGAGGAACTAGGTGAGCAGTGCAATTCAGGAGCATCTGTAATGCTATGGCAAACTGATCCATGTGGTGATCCTGCTCATCCAATGTGGAAAAAAATATTACCAGAAAGTGGATTGACTGCATTTTCTGAATTCATGGCCTTTGCCTACTGTCAGGAACCATGATTCAGACAAAGACAGAAGTGCAGTAAAATCACACTATTTAATAAAAAGGTAAAATGTTATAAACAGAGTAAAAGTGGTCAAAACATAGCCAGGGTTCGGTAGCCAGAGTGGATAGTAAGAGCAAGCCAGTGAAACAGGAGTCCAGAGATCAGCAAGGTCAAACAAATGGAATGCAGGGTCAGGAGCCAGGAGGAGAGTCAGCTGAGCAGGGTCTTGAATCCAGGAACCAAAAGGGAACATCAAACAGGCAACGTCTTTCACAGGAACACACAGCAGAGATTTCTCCAGAGATGTTGACCAAGGCAAATGCACCTGCGATCTGATCCAGGCAGTTTATACAGCAGCAGAGCTGGTTTAAACAAGGACACTTTCTGCAACGGACAAACTACAAGGGAAAACCAAGGACCTAAGTTCTGGGACGAGTCGACTGAGAGGAGGACCGAGGACTGGGACGTAAGGTAAACAAACTGGAACGACTAGAGACCTGAGGACAAAGTGACCGAACGAGAATGATAGGTGAGACCGATGGCTTGGGACCGATACAAAACTGGTGAAAATGAGACAAATATTGTAAAATGGAAAAATAATTTATCACACTAAAATGACGTGAAGACAGAAACAGACTTAGTACCAAGGA
>BLSH010538984.1:174269-194756 GCA_018402905.1 Glandirana rugosa
CCTAGTCAACCTCTAGGCTCCTACTCCACATCCACCCCCCTTCCCGTTTTTTTTACTTGATTTTAATTTATTTTCCCTATCCCCATTTATTTGTAGGGCACTTGCCCTAGTTTGAAGATGATTTTAGAACAGTTATATGACTTCTACCGTTAATTAATACTTTTCAGACACAGTTTGAAGATGATCCACATTCACCTCCATTTTTGCTTTTTTTATGTTTTTATTTTTTTAAAAATATTTACAGTTATTTCCCTGTCCCCATTTTTTTGTAGGGCACTTGCCCTACCCTTACCCCCATTTTACTTCCTTTTGCAGCCCTCTAGGGCTTTCCAGGACTTTGTTACAGCCATTTTTGTGCATAAAAGTTCGGGTCCCCATTGATTTCAATGGGGTTCGTTGTCCGTGCGATTGTTCGGGTTCCGTTCGGACCCGGACCCGGACTTTGTCCCGAAGTTCGGACGGACCAGCAGAACCCGAACTTCCAGAGGTTCGCTCAACTCTATTTGTGACATTATCGCTGCCTGATAATATTAAAATCTGGGACGGCTAGGCCTCCTGACCCTTTTTCCTTCACCAACATTGCATAAGATATCCTAGAGTGTTTATTTGCCCAAATATATTTTAAGGTTGAATATATTTTATTTGAGTTTTCGGTACATAGATATGATTCAAGCAACATAATAACAATTTTATAGCGAAGACAACATTAGCTTGAGAATCCTTTGAAGGTTATTGTGTGTGTTGACATGGTAGAAGGTCCAAACAAGACATACATAATAAAGAACTTTGTATAGTTATGCGTACTTATTGCAAGTCTTCAAAATGCATGCTGTCTCAGTTGGAATGGCAAATGCTATAATTGTCAACAGTACCATTGTCCCAACTTATATACATTGCATTGTATCAAGCAAAAGATAGAGTAAATAAAAGAAATAGGCACAGAGAAAGAGAGAAGGCAAAAAAATAATAAAGACAGTGTAGAGGTTCCTATAAGCATTAGATCAGTGGAGATCATGAGGCTCATATGGAGGGTAGTAGTTATGTAGTTCGGGTTCGACAAGATATTTCCTTGCCCGGCCATTCTCTCAAGCAAGGGGGAGCAGGGCTCAAGAGCCCAGAGGTCCAGAGGTGGCCATCTAAAGGGATAAACTTAGCTGTTGGACAGTTTGTCTGGAAGCTTGGCAGAGGCTGAGTAGTGAAACCAAATATACCATGTATTCGTATGTTTCTGCCCCTTATCTAGTTCCCTTGCCCGCATCTCCTCCACGAGCATGGCATCATTTAGTAAGTCTACCCATTGTTGTAGAGGTGGGGTCTCAGGTGATTTCCAATATTTTTTGACAAGATGACGGGCCTTGGAGACAAAAAATCTAAGTAGATTTGATTTATGGTTATTAATCATTCCCGGCAAGATGGACAATAGAGCGATATGTGGGGAAGGGGACAAGGAGTCTTCATACATTTCGTTATAAATTGTAAAGCTTAATTGCCAAAATGGCTATATTAGGGGGCAATCCCACCAGATGTGCAAATATGATCCCTCTCCTCCATGACAGCGCCAACATGAATCCGTGGTCCCAGGGAAGATCCGGTGGATAGTGCTTGGGTCCCTATACCATCGGGCACACACTTTATAGTTTTTTTCCTGAGTGAAGGTCGAGATGGAGGACGTATGGCTGAAGAGGAACGCTTTTTGCCAGTCTGCCTTTGCAATCTGCCCCCCCCAGGTCTCTAGCCCAGATGCGCGTGAAAGTTGGGAGAGCATCATGGGTGTGAGCCAGGATCATTTTATAAACCAGCGATAGAGTATGTTTAGGCAACTGAGAAAGACTACACATTTCCTCAAATCCTGTGAGGGTCTTTTTAATTTGCCCTGAGTGGTGGAGAGTAATGCAATATTTTACTAGGGATAGCTTGGTGAGCCAATCGGGGGGTATAGGTTGGTAATTGTCATAGGGCAAAAAGTTTCCTGTGCTGGAGTGAATGAATGAGCGTGCCATAGGCCGAGAGGTCCTCTCATATGTGTGAAGTCTTGATGAGTTGTCACTATTGGCTATTGCCGGATTATCAAAAAGAGGTGTGAGTGGACTGGAGTCGGTGGATGAAGCACATGTAATCCTGTATCTATACCAGAGGGACAATGTAGCAGATGTGAGGGAAGATATCACAGTCATGGATCTGTGAGACGCGCCATGCCCCCAAAATAACGAACGCCGGTCGAGTGAGGATAAGTCTTGCTCTATTTTAAGGGAGAGTTTTATTAGGGACCTCAGGAACCACTCTAGCGATCTCGAGAGGATTGCAGTGGCATGATAGGTCTCGAAATCAGGGAGGCCTACCCTGCCATTTGCTTTAGGAGAGCAGAGAATCTTATTTTTGAGTCTAGAGGGGTGGTGTTGCCATAAGAATCTGATGGCCAGAGTTCTGATTTTGCGAAAGAAGGCGGCTGGTAGTGTAATAGGAAGAGCCTGGAACAAGCACAAAAGTTTCGTCAGTATGTCCATTTTAAGGACATTTATCCTCCCAAACCATGGGATTTTGAGTTGGTGCCAGGACTCTAAGGAGCGTCGTATTTTGGTTAGGAGTGGGCTGAAATTAAGGGAGTAAATCTCGTTGAAGTGACGGGAGATTTCTGTGCCCAAGTACTTGATGGCCTTGGTCTGTCAGCAAAATGGGAAATTCCATTGTAGAATGAGCTGGGTGTAGGTAAGCAGGGAGACATTTAGTGCTTCAGTTTTGTCAATGTTGAGCTTGAAATTACTGTGTCACCCCAAAAAGCTCAATCTCTTTAAGAATTGAGGGAATGCTTACGTGAGGCTACGTAACATAAAGGAGCAAATCATCTGCATTAGAGTTGAGCGAACACCTGGATGTTCGGGTTCGGCCGAACTTCGCGGAAACGTTCGGGTTCGGTGCCAAATGTTTTTAGTAGGCATGGCTGTGATGGCTTCTAGGGAAAACCAGTGAAACGCTTGTTGATTGGCTGCCCTGCAGCTATTCAACATGCGTGATAAAATACCAGAACCCAGAAAGTTCTTGAGAACTTGAGTTTTTGAGAAAAACGTTCGGGTTCTGTACACGGACACCCGAAAGTTCGGTACGGACCCGAACTTTATAGTTCGGGTTCGCTCAACTTTAATCTGCATATAGGGACAGTTTAGAATGAGTTGATGGTGTGGGTATCCGATGAATAGATTAATTTTTATGCATAGGAAAATGAAAAAGGATTAGGCGCTGATCATATATTGTGAATTGTGGACACACAGGGGACTGAGTGACTTGCTGCAGGTACCTTGCAGCCTAGGTTCAGCTCCGGGGTGGGAGTACAAAAAATAAAAGGAAATTTGAACCCAAGGGCGCTTGTGTGCAGTGTTGCCCACTGTCAGTTTTTAACACCAAAGTAAAAAACAGCAATATTGTCTTTGTTGAAATTGGTAAAAAACAGGACCAGCCTGGGTTACTATAAAAAAGTAGAAAGTTTATTGAAGACTTACATATAAAACCATGACAGGCTTGGAAAGGAGCCGGGGTGCTCGTTGCTATACAGGCTGGTTGACAGTCCTCCCTGGTGGAACCGGAGGTTTCCCTGGGCTATAGTGATGCGTGATCCAGAAGGAGATCGAGCCACAGTGTCCTCACAGAGCCACTGGAGATGGTGTGGGCTGTGCAATGGAGGTGACGTCTGCCTCACTAGTATGCAGAGACCAAGGCAGGGAGGGGCCGCAGCAAGAGCTCTCACCGGTACGTTCGCTCCTGGTGTCTGCAATGTAGGTACTGGATAGTGGTCCCGTCAGCGTGACGACATGTTTCGCGACACCGCTTAATCATGTCACCCCTGTAAATACCCTGGGTAGTCCCTGGAGGAAAAAAAGGGAGGTCAACCTGCACCCTGAAGTGGAAGAAAGCAAGTTCATCCAGCTGAGGATTTGGGCGCCTTGGAGCGGAACCTCTTATGGCTTTTCTGGGTCTTCCATCCAGTAGAGAGGGGCAGTCCAGGTGTTGCAGGTTTTAGAGGCCAGTCAGGAAGATTCATTTGAGGCCGTTGCTGACTTGCCGTTGTGGGTAGCAGAAAGTTGAAATGGGAAGCCCCATTTATACTTGATTTTCTTATCTTGTAATGGTTCAGTAACTGGTTTGAGGGCTTTCCTCATCAGCAGAGTCTGTTTCGATAGATCCGCTTACAGCATCACCAGGTGGTCATTGAACAGAGTTGCATCTTGTGCTCGTGGGGCCTGCATAATTTCAGCCTTAAGTTGGTAATAATGGATCCGGCAGATCACATCTCTGGGGAAGGCGGTATTGGGGTTTTTGAGCCCCAAGGATCTGTGTATCCAATCTATTTCAATGACAGAGCCTTTAGACTTGTTAAGGAGCTGGTTAAAAATAGAAGTGACTGCTGGGGCCAAGTCTGGCATTTCAACCGTCTCTGGCATCCCGCGAATGCGGACATTATTTTGTCTACTTCTGTTCTCTTGGTCGTCCAGGCCATAAAAGATCTGTTGTATTTGAATTGTATGCTCCTGCAGGATACACTCATGTTCATTGATTTTAGTAACTCCACTGAGTGTTCAAGGTTCCCTGGTGGTCTAGTGGTTAGGATTCGGTGCTCTAACCCACTGGGTGTTCAATCTCCTCCATGCGGTCACACAGGTCCCTCCGCAGCTCTGATATCTCCTTCTTATGCGATAGTTCCAGCCTATTTATATAGGCCTCAAAATAGTGCTTTATGGGAAGGGTTTTGATGTAGGATTCCATATCCCACCCTCCTCTGGAGCTCTGTGAGTGAGGAGAGGGACTCCTGGAGCGAACCAAGCCCATTTCAGAGCCTTGTGGGGAGTGTGAGCGGTGCCTGGTGGGTACCTGAAGAGTGCTGTGTGCAGCCGCGCTGTCCTCTGACGCCATCTTGGGAGCCGGAGAGCTCCTGGTTGTCGGGCCGGATCGCTGAAAAAAGCGCGCGATTTCACCCACTGCTGCTCGCCAGTGTTCTTAGGGCCAACACTGCTTCCTCTGCTCCGCATTGCAGTGGTCCTGGCTGGGTTTAGAAGCCGGTGAAGCAGTGTGGAAGTACGGCCGGAGCGGAAGCTCTGTATCTGAGCGACCTATCCCTCCAGGCGCCAAGCCACACCCCCTTGCCCAAATATATTTTAGCGGTATTGTTCTTAATTTCCTAAAAAATTCCTGCGGGACTGTAATAGGGATCATTTGAAACAAATATATTAATTTTGGCAGTATATACATTTTTAATGCATTTATTCTTCCTACCCATGAGAGGGTTTTCCGTCTCAATTGATTTAGATGCTCCTTGATTTTATTTAACATTGGGATATAGTTAATCCTATACAACGCTTTCGCCGAGGACGTCAGCTTTATCCCCAGATACCCCATTTCTCCTTTACACCATTTAAAGGGGAGTTTTAGTTGTATGGCTTGCTGTTCCTTTTTAGTACTGGATACATTTAGAATCTCTGTTTTGGATGTATTTACTTTAAAGTTCGATACCTTACCATATCGATTTAGTTCTTCTACTATATTTGGAATCGTAGTACTGGGCTTAGCAATGTAAAGCAAGACATCATCTGCGTATGCTGCTATTTTATGCTCTCTCTCCCCAACTCTCACTACCCTAATATCCATATTCTTCAGAATCGCCACTGACAGGGGTTCAAGTGTTCTTACAAATAGAATCGGAGAGAGAGGGCACCCCTGCCTTAAAGAGGCCCAGAGCCGATGAGAGAGTTCCATTTATTCTTACTTTAGCTGTAGGATGGGAATAAAGAGCAGTAATCCACCTCATCATCTTATCTCTAATTCCCAGATGCTTCAGCGTTCCCATCATGAAGCCCCAGTCGACCCTGTTGAATGCCTTTTCGGCCTCTATTGACATGAGTACGACTGGGGCTCCCCTTCTTTTTCCTTTGTGTAGGACTAACAGCGATTTGAGGCAGTTGTCCTTCCCCTTTCTACCTGACACAAATCCTGATTAGTCATCATGTATCCATCTTAGCAGGAGTGGTTTTAATCTCTCTGCAATTATTTAGAAGTATTCAGTATTCATTAATGATATCGGCCTATAATTTTCCGGGGAGCCAGGGTCTTTATCTTCTTTTAATATAAGGGTTATATAAGCCATTAATGATTCTTCTCTTAATTTTTCTCCTTCTGCTAGCTTATTAAAATACTCGCATAGTCTGGGAACCAGTATTCTTTGAAACCTTTTATAATATAAAATCGAGTATCCGCCGGGCCCGGGCTCTTCCCCAGGGCCATACTTTTGATAGCTCTAACTATTTCTTCCTTTGAAATTGGATCTTCCAGATAGCTTAATTCCACTTTAGGCACCTCTGAAAGGTCAAGGCCCTTCAGATACTCTTGGATTGCCTGACTCTCCTCCTGATCCTCTCCTCTTTCTTCTTTCTGTTTGACATTATACAATTTACTGTAATATGATTGGAACACTTTAGCTTTGAAACACCGGTGATGAATGCACTATCTCTCCCTTCTCATTTTTAATATTAGGGATAAATGTTGCATTCTTTTTTTTCCTTTACCCTATTCGCCAGCCATTTCCCAGATTTATTTCCCCATTGATATTTCTCTTTCATCGCTAGATGGACAGCTCTTCTTCTATCCGACTCCATCAGGTCTGCAAGCGCCTCTTTTTTTTTTGAATAGCTCTTGTTTCCCCGGGATTCCTTTATATCTAGTTTTCTTCCCTAAGTCTTGTATTTCTTTATAAAGGGTGCCTATCTTCTCCATTCTTTCCCTCTTCTTTTTTGCTCCTATCCTAACAAGAAGCCCCCTCATATAGGCTTTATGCGTTTCCCACAGGAGGGATCGAGGGATCTCCGGTGAGTCGTTGATAGTTAAAAAAAAACTCTCTAAATCCTGTTCCAAAAACTCTATTACTTTAGGGTCTTGAAAAAGAGAATCATTTAATTTCCACATCGTTCCATCTCACGCCCAAGGCCCAACTTCCAGCTGGGCCCATACTGGCACATGGTCTGAAACAGTGGTGGCTTTGATTTCAGTCTCCCTAAGTTGTGGTAGCATCCGGTGCTCAATTAGAACGTAGTCTAACCTGGAATAAGACCCGTGTACTGTGAAGTAGTGCGTATAGTCCCGATTTTTAGGGTTTTGTATTCTCCACACGTCTACCAATTGATGTTCTACCAGCAGTTTTTAATTATATTATATCTGTGCGGTAACGTGTTTGGAGGTTCCCGTTGAGTCTATACGTGGGTCTATACACATGTTACAATCCCCAGATATCATCAAGTTCCCCTCTTTAAACCTCATCAGTTTTTTTTAGCGTTTTCCTTAATAAGATTTCTGGGTCCTTATTTGAGTAGATGTTTGCAAAGGTGCACTCCATATTCCACAATTTCCTCTTCACAAACAGAAACCTCCCCTCAGGGTCTGCCAGTTGTTCTTTTACTGTGAACATCAGATCTTTACTAAGTCCAATGGCGACCCCCCGCGCTCAAATCGATGTTGAGTCCCCATAAAACCATGTAGGGAACCAGTTCAACGATAATCTTTTTCCAGAGGCATGAGTGATATGTGTCTCCTGGAGACAGACCACTTGTGCCCCAAGATACTGTAGTTCTTTGTTTACCTTGTATCTTTTTTCGGGGGTATTAAGCCCCCTAATGTTATATGTCACTAATTTTATCGTCGCCATGAGCCAGCAAAGGGGGCCTCCACCACCACTCCCATCAATCCTTTATTTTCCCTCTTCCGATTTAGAAGAAAAAAGACTAAAAAGAGAAAACGGTAAGTCCCTCCCTTCCGTCCCCTCTCTCCCTCCCTCCCTCATAACTTGTCCCCACCCCTAGTTGAACAGCTATTGTTGTTCCATTCATTATATGGAACTGGCGACCCCCCCAGGGTGTCACCTTCTTTCCACACCTCTTAGAGGAGTTCTCCAGACATATCCGCCCATTCCCATGTCCCCCGTTCCTCCCCGGCCCCACTCAGCATTTATTAGGGTCCCTCCCTTCTACCTGACTACTATCTCCCCTCCTTCCGCTCCGTCTTATAAATTGCCATAACACATTATCCTGAGTCCTTCATCCTCCAATTATTTTCCCCTACTACCTAGTTATTTATTACCAGGAAGGGGAGGCTTATTCCTCTGTCTACTCCTTCTTTCCCCTTCTTCCTATACTCCTTCCCCTCCCCATCTCCCCTCCTTCCGAGTCCATCTTCTATAATCTGTTGTTGGCATTGGGCTGTCATTTTCTTCATCCCAGCCTGGCAGAGGAGGTGGCTGAATTTCCAGTCTCTCGCAGAATTCTTTTAGATCCTCGGGAACCTCAGCCCTGCAGTCGGGCCATCTTTTCTCCCCTTAAGGCAAGCGGGGAACCCACACCAATAGGTTATTTTAGATTTTCTCAATTGTTCTGTTAGTGGCTTAAGGATTCTCCATCTTGTCAAGGTCTCTAATAAAAGGTCCGAATACGTCTGTAGTTCTGCTTCTTCATATGAGATTCTATCCATTTTCCGTATTTTCTCCTCTGCATAATGGAATCTCACTATTACATCTCGGGGGGTGTTAGACCCTCTAGATTGGAGCCTATTGATCCTATGCCCTTTGTCTATTTCCACCACCTCTGGTGCTTTTTTTCCAGTATAGGGTTAAACAGACCTTTCATCACTCCCACTAGTTCTTCATCTTTATATTTCTCTGGCAAGCCTCTTATACGCAAGTTCTTTCGATGACTCCTGTTTTCCTGGTCTTCCATTTTATATAAGATGTCTTTATTTACTCTTTGCAGGGCCTTCATCTATTTGTTTAATTCTTCCAGTCTAGTCTTTCCTCCGTCTCTTCCACTCTATGGAGGACCTGGTCAACATCGGCTCAAATTGCTGCAATGTCTGTCTTTAAGGAGACTTCTACCTTGGTCAACATTTCTGTTAGGATATCTTTAATTTGGGGAACGCTCACTTGGGTGCCTCCTGTCCTCTCCTCTATGACTGATTGTCCTGTACCCCCCTTTTTCTTTTGGTCTCCATCTTGTGTTTTTTGGGCTTTTTGGGTTTGGGTCTTACTGCTTCTTGGGGTGGGTGTTTCCGGCACTTCTTAGCTTAGATGTTGACACCCCAGAGGACCCTTCCCCCACTCCTCCTTAGTTAGGGCTTTGTAACAAACTCACGTCGGCAGCCATGTATCGCTGTATTCCTCCTGGACTTGGGGCAGTCTAGTTACTTTTACTGGTCCCGCACTTATTTGTTTTGCCCTTAATATTTGTTCCTCTGAGATGTATCGGTGGGGCGTCAGAGAGCTTTTCAGCTTTTAGTATTTGAAATGTTAAAATTAGTAATGCCTCTGTATCTGGGGGTGGGTACCTTCAGTCACCGACTTTTAGCTTTGCTGTATATAGGTGTCTAAATTGTTTCTTCTTGCACCCCCTTCTTTGCTTATGGCTAAGAAATTGCCTCTTCCAACTACTTAACCAGACCCTTACGCTCTTCAGATCCCAATTATCCATTTCAGAAATAGTTACTCCAACAGCACCCTCAGTAGTATATAGGGAACACCGCTATGTTAAATAGCCTCTACTAGACAAAGTTTATCACATATGTTAATAAGCGGAAGGGAGGGCAGAAAATCAAGAAAACAGTTTCTGATCTTATTTGTATCACATGAATAGGTGAGTGAAGAAACAGTTTATATCTACCACTTCTCTGACAGGATGCCTCCTCTCGCTGATCTGTGCAAGTCTGTTCTGTTCTTAACGTTTGATGTGCTGTCCTCAAAGCTTGCCAGCCATAAAAAGGTATAGGCAGCTTCTCTTCCTTTCTCCCCTCCAACTCTGAGATCTGTCTGCTTCACAGCCTTTCCTCTTCTCCTGACTCATATCGGCTGTGCTTAAAGAAAGCTGCAGCTTGGCAGAAGGCAGAGCTGCAATTCTGGGCTCACACTTCACTGACCAGCTGATCAGAGCACCATTCCAACCCCCCGCTGGGGTCGCCGGACCGACTCCAAGCTAAACACCGCCTGCTGGGTTATTCAGGGATAGCTGTGGGTTGACAGAAGGGCAAAGCTACACTCCAGAACTCCAGGGCTCACACCACACTGTCCAGCAGGTCAGATCACCCCTCTGTCTCCCACTGGGACCGTTGGGCCGCTACAGAGGTGTGAGGGGGGTAGTTGCAGCCCGCCAACCGAGCTGCAGTCAGGGATAGTTTGCTGACTGTGCCGCCATCAGGAGCTGGAGCCATACCATCCGACCTGGCTTCATGGCTTCATCCCACATCAGGTAGTTAGCACAAAGTGGGCATTCCGGCAGGGGGCGTGGTCATACACACGGCATCACTACTCTGTGCTCCTCCCCATCCCTCAACCTGGTGTGAGAGACTTAATTAATCCTTTTTACGACATTCTACCTCCAAAGTCCAGCTCACACAACAACTGGAGGAATTTTGTCAGTTAAATGTGGGAACGGTGTCTGAGCTTTCACCCTCTGAGAGGCGCATAAAGCCTTTATCATAGGCCGATGTATATCTCTTGGGTCTCGGTTTAAAAAGGAGGCCAACTTTCAAAAGTACTCTCTTCTTTCTCAACAAAAATGTTATGAGTTTGCCAACAAGCCTCATAGAATGCTCGTTAATAAGGTTCAACCTTGTCCTTTCCACACCTTTCCTGACAATTTACTTCAACCTGATGGCACAACCCACTTACTGTCCCAACACAATGACTAACATTTTTAGTGATTTTTATCAAAAGCTTTATAATTGTCTGACTGCAGGACCTCATATTCAGTTTACTCAAGAGAAATTTGATGCATATTTTGAGTCACAACATTTTCCTAAATTGTCCTCAGCCAATATCTCTAAACTGAATGCTGCTATTACTGCTGAAGAATTAGCAGAGATTGTTAGACACTTACCCTCCCACAAATCTCTAGGACCTGAAGGGTTGCCATACTCCTACTATAAATCTTTTATTATGACTCTGACTCCATATCTGTTAGAGCTTTTTGCTTCTCTAATAAAAGGGGAAATTTTTGCAAGCCTTCAACTCAATTATACCAAAAATGGGCAAAAATCCATCTATTCCTGATAATTATCAACCTATTGCCCTACTTAATTCTGGTTACAAAATTTTCATTAACATTTTGGCAAACAGGCTCACTCAAATGCTCCTGAGCTTCATCCATAAAGATCAAGTGGGGTTTGTTCCCACTAGACATGCGAGCAATAATACCAGATGTGCCATAGATCATATTGACTTTGTGAGGGATTGGCTCTTATAGGGATCACCTTTCCTGGGAAAAGGGCAGTTTAGGCATTTTTTCATGAAAATCTGGCTTGCAGCCTGGCTTGTTGGATAAAAGGTTGCAAGTAAAAATAAACAAAAGTGCAAAATATATCCTTGCCTTTCCGGCTCTAACTTAACATCAGCATCCCTTACTGAGTGGTGTGGGACTTGTCCCCAGCACCCACAAAACAAAGTTAGTGCAAACCTTTCTTTTTTGTCCAAAGTATAAAGCTCTGTGTGTCAGTTCTCTCAAACTGAACGCTCTCAAAAGTCCCAGGGTAGAGCAAACCTTGTTCTCTTCCTGGTTTATTCAAACACCTGAGAGTGGACTCCAGTGGACCTGAAAAGCTGGTCTGGAACCCACCCTGCCACGGTGGCTGGTAAAGCCTGGGCCAGATTCCACTACAAATTAACGCATGCGAGGCGACACATAACATCATCTATTAGTTAGCTTTGCATAACGTCACATATCCCTCCTCTGCTCAAGCTCCTGCGATTGAGCAAATGTCCCAACCATACAGGGGGCTCGGGAAAGGGCGTCTGCGTTGTTTTGGAGCTTTCCCACCCTATGCTCCACTGTGAACTTGAATGGCTGTAGGGCCAGGAACCAACTTGTCACTGACTATTTTTTTCCCTGTTGTCACACTTCCACTTCAGGGGGGCATGGTCGTTGACCAGCTTAAATTGTCTTCCCAACAGATAGTATCTCAGGGCCTCTAAGGCCCACTTAATAGCCAAGCACTCTTTTTTAACAATGGCATAATTTTTCTCATGCTTGTTCAACTTTCTGCTCAGGTAGACGATTGGGTGTTTCTCACCGTCTCCGATCTGTGACAGCATGGCACCCAGTCCCACATCAGAGGCATAGGTCTGTACGACAAAGTCCTTTGAGAAATCTGGGGTCACGAGGATCAGTTGTACACAAAGGGCTTGCTTCAACCTCTGAAATGCCTTTTCTGCCTCTGGATTCCATTTCACCATGACCGACCCTCTACCCTTCGTCAGGCCTGTTAGAGAGACAGCAATGGTGGCAAAGTCGGGTATGAACCGCCTGTAGTACCCCGTGATCACCAGGAAGGCACATACTTGCTTTTTAGTAAGCGGTTGGGGCCATTTTTGGATTGCCTCAAGTTTATTGGTCTGTGGCTTAACCAGGCCCTGACCAATAATGTGGCCATCCTCCAAGCCTATGGCACATTTCTTTGGGTTGGCCATGAGTTCTGCTTTCCGAAGGGAGTCCACCACTGCTTGTACCCTGGGCAAATGAGATTCCCAATTGGAGCTGTAGATGACAACATCATCCAAATAGGCTGCTGCATAGGGACGATGTGGCCTTAGCGTTTTGTTCATCATTCTCTGGAATGATGCAGGGGTCCCATGTAAACCAAATGACATTCATTTGTATTGAATTGACCCCATGGGAGTAGAAATGGCAGTCTCTGTTAGGGATATCTGCCAGTAGTCCTTAGTTGGGTCTAGGGTTGTTATGTACCGGGCAACTTCCAAACCTGTCCATAACTTTGTCGACCCAAGATATCGGGTATGCATCAAACTTGGAAACGCTATTGAGCTTCCTAACATCATTACAGAACCTGATAGTGCCATCAAGCTTTGGGGCCAGCATTATCGGGCTCGACCAGTCACTGTGGGACTCCTCTATCACGTCCAACTCTAACTTATTCTGGATCTCCTTTGCAACTGCCTCGCGCCTAGCCTCATGTATTCTATAAGGCTTTATGTTTATGCGAACACCTGGGTCCGTAATTATGTCATGCTGTATCACTGTGGTCAGTCCAGGTAAAGGGGAGAGAAAGTCTGTATTTTTCCTCACAAACTCTCTTACATCATGTTGTTGCGCCACTGACAAGGATTCAGTTATGGGGACGTCCGGTGTCACTGGTACCCTGTCCTTTTGGGGCGGGGGCATGGCCAATAAAGTCTCTCTGTCATTCCATGGTTTTAAGAGATTCACATGATAAATTTGCTCCCCTTTTCCCTTTTTGCTTTCCTTTTCCCTGGCTGGTAAACTTTGTAGTTTACCTCCCCCACTCTTTCCAAAATCTCAAAGGTATCTGCCATTTTGCAAGGAATTTACTTTCAACAGTGGGGACTAGCACCAGCACTCTATCCCCAGGGTTTAAAGTCCGGGTCTTGTCATCCTGATTATAAACCCTCCTCCGGGCTTCCTGGGCTCACTCCATATGTTCCCTTACAAGGGGCAGGACAGTGGCGATTCAATGCTGCATCAAGGAGATATGCTCTATGATGCTTCTATACGGGCTGGACTCTCCTTCCCACATCTCTTTTGTGACATCTAACAGTCCCCTAGGATGTCTACCATACAAGAGTTCAAACAGGGAATAACCCATAGACACCTGTGGAACCTCTCAAATGGCAAACATGAGATATGGTAGCAAAAATTCCAATTTCTACCATCTTTGTTGACCACCTTTTCCAACATACTTTTGAGGGTTTTATTAAATCTCTCCACAAGTCCATCTGTTTGGGGGCGATAGACAGAGGTACGGAGATGGGAGATTTTGAATAACTTGCACAGTTCCTTAGTAACCCTGGGCATGAACGGTGTCATAAAACCAGAGTAAACATTCTGTCATGAAACCACAGCAAACATTCATGTCTTATCTGTTGCCTACCTTCGCTGCATGTGCCCAGTTAAAGGCCAGGCCTTCCTCACCTGTGTGCTTTAATAGGCCCTCCTCAGCTAGTCTCCACCCCAGGCCTTAATTGGGAACAGGATATAACACCTGGCAGTGCAAGCCGGCATTGGTGATCAACGTTTGTCCGTGTTTGACTTGTGTGTGGTTGTTCCTTTTATTTGCTCTGAGTCTTATTCCATGTACCGATCTTTGGCTTGTCTGACTGTCCCTGCCTGCCTAATACCTCGTTCTTCGGCTTGTTCTCTGTTTCTCCTGTCTGCTTGTAGCCTTGACCCTATGCTATTCCTCTGACTATTCTTTGCTGTTCCTGTGCTGCTGCTTCCTCTCTTCCACCTGTAGCCAGCCGAGCATAAGCTAGGGGACCACGGGGACCGCGACCTGGATCCAGTTGCAGCCAAATCCATCCTCACAACTAGAGGCACTGGTGAACACCCACTGCCTCTTAGACTCTGCGCCCTGGGGAAACCAATGCACTAGCTCCCTGTGTTTCAGGGTCCGTACTCATTAGCAGCAGTCAGCCATAGGTTCACAACTAGAGTTGAGCAAACTTCTAGAAGTCTGGGTTCTGCTGGTTCGGCCGAACTTTGGGACAAAGTCCGGGCTCGGGTTCCGAACAGAACCCGAACTTTGTCCCGGACCCTGAACCCCGAACCCCATTGAAATCAATGGGGACCCGAACTTTTAGGCACAAAAATGGCTGTAAAATAGTCCTAGAGAGTCCTAGAGGTCTGCAAAAGGAAGGAAATGGGGGTAAGGGTGGGACAAGTGACCTACAAAGAAATGGGGACAGGGAAATAACTTTAAATATTTAAAAAAAAATAAAAACATAAAAAAAGCAAAAATGGAGGTGAATGTGGATCATCTTCAAACTGGGTCTGAAAAGTATTAATTAACGGTAGAAGCCATATAACTGTTCTAAAATCATCTTCAAACTGTGTCAAAAAAGTATAAATAAGCCGGGAGAACCCATATCACTGTTCTGTATATTTTCGGTTGCGCAACAATAACAACATGAACCCCAGTTTCAGGTGATGCTGTACTTTGATTTACAGAATACAGACTATAAATACTTTATTAATCCCAAGGGTTTAAGCTGCTTTTGATAACATCGCTTGCTGATGATGAAACGCGCCAAGATGATGCTCACATGCATCACTTCCAGCCAAGAGAGTGGAACGCACGCCAGGTAACAGGCAACACCCATCTCTCTAAGCACACAGAGGGCTGTTTTATTCCTTATAGTGGCACTTATTATATGTTTTTTTTATCGTTTTTTTAACTTGTAAACCCATATTAGAATTAACCCAGAAAGATTTTACACTATGAAGGGTTTCTTCTCCATTAATTTTCTACCTGCATAAAATTGTTTTGGACCCCTGGGATTGCAACAGGAGGATGTTTGCACCTGTGGGATACATCATAGTGGGATAGATCCCCCTACAAGCCTAGCTGACTCCCCTTTCTATACAGTAAGGGAGTCACCAACATCTTGTGAGTGAAGAGTGATTACATCTTTTCACATGGTGGATACACAGGAAACATCCTGGGGACAGAGCAAAAAGCAATTTATTGCACAGAAAAACTTATTTTGCACTATGTTTATAAACTTGTCCCTTTATGGCATTTTGGAACATTGATTGATTACCATTTTATAGTGGTATTTTACAGTATTCACTATAGCAGTTGTAATACAATTCATCAGTTTATGGTTGAGCAAGCGCTGTCTGAATATTCATTCATTGTTGCAACAAAGACACACTCAACAAAGACAATGCAAGATCACAACAATAAACAGAACAAGATACAAAAACACAACCAAATTACCAATAACAGCCATTAGCACTAAATAAAACAAATTGAAACTATACTGCAAATCAAACCATTCATACAATTAAAATACAACATAAAATAACTAACACAGATTAAAATAACAGAAAGTCAAACTACCAAATGCAAATAATACATCACTTTCTCTAACATTAACCCAAATACGAGAGGAGGCCAATAAGTTCTTACCCTCATCAAGATCCAGATGTGCTAGGGATCTCAAATTTAGTCCACTGACTCATCCTTCTCTACATATCCACCTCCTATCGTTACACACGTCTCACATTTGTGGAAAAGACCTTTAATACCATCTGCATAGAAGCATGTAGTTTTGGAGGAAACACAGCTATTAACTTCAGTAATGACTGCCTCATCAATAAGGAAATGTCTTTCCCATAAATGTTTCTTCAGATTTGGAAACAGGAAGAAGTCCGAAGGTGCCAGATCAGGTGAGTAAAGTGGATGGTGTACATATTCATAACCACAATCGCAAACAAAAGTGACAGTTGTGCACATTCCATTTTTGCTGTTTTTTTTTTTTAAACATATTATATTGAACATTTTTCAAGGTGTACATCAAAGCATAATCATATTTTTTAATGGCAGATATCGATAACATTTATGTGGAACATCAAGATACAGCAAGATACATCACAATAGTAGAACCAATGGCACATCTGGTGATTCAACCAAAAATGGGGGGGTATGGAGAACACAATAGTAACATTATAGGATGGTGTTATTTTGGGTATCCAAGTCGATAAGGATCTGTGAGGGGGGATGTCTCTATAGTTTCCAAAAGTGGCTTAGGTTGGGGTGTAAAAGATGTCTCAGAAAAGGTTGGGGGGGTTTAACGTCAAGGGAGTGTTTGGGGTGGAGTATTTACTAGAGCTTAAGTCTTGGATTTTGAGTTTTCCTAAAGAGTTAGATAGGTCTGCTTTTAGGTACCATTCTGAAAGTCTAAAGGGATGCATGAAGACATTTATCTTTGCTGGGTTATGAGAGTACTCTATAAATTTCCTCCATCGCGCAAAGAATTTCTTAACACGGGTGAAGTTCGTATTTATAGTGTCCTGCTTTTCTAGGTAGAGCAGGGATATGAGGATACTGTTGACCTGATCCAGACCCGGAGGAGATTGCTGGATCCATGACTGCATAATAGCGCGTCTTGCCGCCAAGAGGCACAAGTGAGCCCAGTCGGAACATGACGATGCCACGGGGTGAGTTGAGGTGTTCCGAGGGTTACTGCTAAAGAGGCATATGATGGGGTCTTTTGTTATACTTTCGCCCCCAACTTTGTTGATGAGTGCCAAGACTTTGTCACAGAAACATGAGATGGAGGGGCACATCCAAAGTCGGTGATGTAGGGTGGGCCTCTGGGTGTGACACCAGGGGCAACTGCCCTGTTTCGGTTCCCCAGGGGAATAGACCATGGGCATATACGCTCTGTGGGCCAGCTTAAATTGAGTCTCCCTCCATGTTTCTGAAGTCACTAGGGAACAAACCTTCTTGTATCCCTAGAGGATTTGTTCAGGTGCTTGTGCATTGTCTAGTGCTGTTTTCCAAGAGTTGAATTGTTCTGAAGCATATTTATTGATTTGGTGTTGGGTTAAGTGTCTGTATATTTGGGAAATGGAATAGACACCCTGTGATAGTAGGTTATCAATAAAGGAAGTGGCGCAAGGGTTTTGAAGATTGCCTATGCAGGATCGAATGTAGGATTTGGCTTGCAGATAGTGAAAGCAGTGTGTTGGTGACAATGTAAATTCTCCTTTAAGATCTAAGAATGTTTTGAAGGTTTTGTGGCCTGGGTGTAACATTTGGGAGGCTTGTCTTAGTCCTTTGGTGGCCCAGATGGTGAAGGCTTGTGACTCAATCGAAGGGGGGAACATGGGGTTGCCTGCTATGGGTAGGAAGGGTGAGAACAAGGGGGGGAGGTGGAGGGTTTTCCTCGTTTCTCTCCAGGCCATGATGGTATCTCTGAGAACTATATTTTGTTTTATATAGGGTGGGAGTGATGTTACCTTCGCGTGTAGAATAGCTGGCAGTGTATGAGGGTAGACAATTGCACTCTCCAGATCAAAGTTGGAGTAAGTGGATTTTCCTGCAATCCAGTCCAGGCCATTCCTCAGGAGGCAGGCCAAGTTATAAAGTCTTAGGTTGGGCAGGCCAGCTCCCCCTTCACTCTTCGGCATGTTTAATTTTCGTAGATTGATTCTGGGTCTCTTGCCCCTCCATATAAAAGAGGCAAAAGCCGATTGGAGTGTCTGTACATCCTTGTGTTTAAGGAGGAGAGGTAGCATTTGGAGTGGGTATAATAGTCTCGCAAACTGGATCATTTTAATAAGATGGCATCTCCCGAAGAGCGAGAGGGGAAGAGGCTGCCAAGCAGCGAGGTCTTTAGTGATTCTCGATATAAGTTGTGGATAATTAAAGGAATATAAAGAAGACGGGTCGCGTCCTCTACATATACCCAGATATTTGATCTGTTTCTGTGCTATCAAGAAAGGGGAAGAAGATTTCCGGGACTCCGCTTTGCGTAAATTGAGTGGAAGTACTTCACTTTTATCAAAATTGATTCTCATGCCTGTGCATTCCCGGAACATGGGTAGGGTGTGTTTTAGATATTGAAAGTCTTTGGGAGGGTCAGAGGAGAATAGGATTATGTCGTCTGCGAAGAGGGCTGTTCGACAGACTTCTTTGCCCATGGCTACTCCAGTAATCCCCAGAGGTGAATTGAGTACCCGTGAGAGGGGTTCTATAGCCAGATTAAAAAGAAGAGGTGAAAGTGGGCAGCCCTGGCGCGTTCCCTTGGCTAACGGGAATTCTGGTGATAAGAAATTGGGGGTGACTAATCGCGCAGTGGGTCTGGCATACATTTCGTGAACAAAATTAGTGAAGGGGCCATTGAAGCCTAGCGCAGCCAGAACTCTGAATAACCAATCAAAGCTGATGTTATCAAACGCTTTTTCGGCGTCCAATGTTATAATAGCAAAGTCTTTATCAGGGGCCCGTTTAGCTTGTTCCAGGGTTAGAAGTACCTTCCTGATATTCAGGGTGGCAGATCTGCCCTGGATAAAGCCGGATTGTGCGGGGTGTATAATAGATGGGAGTATGTTGGCCAGACGTGAGGCGATAACCTTCGAGAGTATTTTTGCGTCTACGTTTATAAGTGATATTGGTCTATACGAGCCGGGGGACAGCGGGTCTTTGTCTTTTTTTGCCAAAAGTTTAATATAGGCCGAGTGACCTGTCGGTAAGTATGGCCCACCTTCCCAGATGGCAGTGTATACTTGTAAGAGTGTCTCTGAGGTGAAGTCCATAGTCAGTTTGTAGAAGTCAGATTACAAACCGTCTGGGCCTGGGGCTTTGTTTGTTGATAATGATTTAATGGTGGATTGAACTTCAGGGAGAGTGATAGGGGCATTTAGGGTCTCTAATTGAGCGGGCCTTATGGTTGGAAGGTGGGCTGTGGATAATAGGGTTGTTGCCCGTTCAGCGTTGATTCGGTCTTCTGCATATAGGGCTTTATAAAAATTTGTCAGGATGTTTTCTATTTGAGATGGTTCTGTGGCCACTGTGCCCCTTGGGTCTCTCAGTGCTGGTATATGTGTTGGTGTAAATTTACCTATTGCCATTCGAGCCAAGAGTTTTCCGGCTTTGTTGCTGTGTTTATGAAAGAAAAGTTTAGTGTGAAATTGATTCACTGATTCCTGCTGTACAGAACAGTGGTCGAATGTTTGTTTTGCATGCTGCCAGGCTCGGATGTTATCAGGGGTTTGAGAATTATTTAGCTGTCTGTGTGTTTCAGTTAGTGCATTGCTAGCTGCCTGCATATTAGCCAATGTTTTTTTTTTGTATCTAGTGGCGAAGGATATGATATGACCTCTAAGGAAGGTCTTACCTGCCTCCCAGTAGAGGTTAGGGTTCGAAATGAATTCTTTGCTGGCTGACGTGTACTCCGTCCAGGCCTTTTGGAGAGTATTTTTAAGGTCCTCATTGTGGGCTAGATACGATGGGAATCTCCAGGGAGCACCTGGGGCCAGATGGATAAGATTTGCGATTTTGACCGTTACAGGGGCATGATCTGAAATAGCCATGTCTTGTATTGTAGCGGAGGTAATCATAGGTAGGAGTGTGGGAGAGGCAAATATGTAATCTAATCTGGAAAATGATTTGTGGGGAGGAGAGTAGAAAGTGTATTCCCTGTCTATAGGGTGGAGCATGCGCCAGACATCGGTCATGTGGCTATTATCCATGGTGTTAGCAAGGGGGGGGGGGGTGGGAGTCTGTCAGTCTTGGTTGGGGGGGCATTTGGATTTGTAGATCTATCTTCTGAGGGGTGCATAGTGGAATTAAAGTCACCTCCCAGTATATGTAAGGATTCCGGATATCTGTCCCTTATGTGAAAGATGAGAGGAGGGGTGTTTAGTAAAAGGTCTAATCTAATGTATAAACGGAGAGGGTGTGAGGATGGATACTAATGGAGGCGATGTTATGTTCTGTACCGATAAAGTCTAGTACGGGGACATTGCCAGTTTTAGCGTTTAGAATAGGTAGACCGGGGTCCACGAGGGACCTCTAAGGGTAGCATAGATCGGGTGTTACTCCTGGAATTTTTATGAGAGGTTTTCCGGACCTGCCTCATGTGCAGTCGGTCGTTTCTTAAGTAAAGCTTGGGATTGGAGATGACCCTCCGTCCATTCTGGAAGGAATCTC
>BLSH010538984.1:215541-230424 GCA_018402905.1 Glandirana rugosa
TTAATCGGCCCTCTTCGGTATAGTGACAAGATGTTAGTAGAAGTTTGACACACACTTTTCATATTTAATCGGACCTCTTCGGTATAGTGACAAGATGTTAGTAGAAGTTTGACACACACTTTTTAATTTATACTTTTCACACACAGTTTGAAGATGATTGTAGAACAGTGATATGGCTTCTCCCGGCTAATTTATACTTGTCACACACAGTTTGAAGATGATTGTAGAACAGTGATATGGCTTCTCCCGGCTAATTTATAGTTTTCACACACAGTTTGAAGATGATTTTAGAACACTGCTATGGCTTCTCCCGCTAATTTATACTTTTCACACACAGTTTGAAGATGATTGTAGAACAGTGATATGGCTTCTCCCGGCTAATTTAGACTTTTTACACACAGTTTGAAGATGATTGTAGAACACTGCTATGGCTTCTCCCGCTAATTTATACTTTTCACACAGTTTGAAGATGGTACACATCCACCTCCATTTTTGATTTTTTATGTGATTTTAGTTGAAAAATGCTTTTAAGTTATTTCCCTGCCCCCATTTCTTTGTAGGGCACTTGTCCGACCCTTACCCCCATTTTCCTTCCTTTTGCAGACCTCTAGGACTTTCCAGGACTTTGTTACAGCCATTTTAGTGCCTAAAAGTTCGGGTCCCCATTGATTTCAATGGGGTTCGGGGTCCGGGTCTAAGTTTGGGTTCTGTCCGGACCCGAACCCGGACTTTGTCCCGAAGTTCGGCCGAACCAGCAGAACCCGAACTTCCAGAGGTTCGAACAACTCTAGTAGTAATCTCTACCTAGTCCACAATCAGATCGTTCTGTAATTCAGGATGAGATGTTATTAATATCTGCAATCTGTCCCTCACAGCGCCGGCAGCATCCTCTCCCTAGACTAGCCTGGGAGCATGTGACATGCAGCACTACGTGACTCCAGCTTATACAGAGGCTGGGTCACATGATGCACTGGCCAATCACAGCCATGCCATTAGTAGGCAAGGCTGTGATGGCTTCTAAGGGCAAACCAGTGAAATGCTTGTTGATTGGCTGCCCTGCAGCTATTCAACATGTGTGATCAAATACCCGAACCCAGAACCCGAACCCAAACTTTTTTCAAATGTCCGGGTTCGGGTCCGGGTCACAGACACCCCAAAGTTCGGTACGGACCCGAACTTTACAGTTCGGGTTCGCTCAACTCTATATGTGGAGACTTCAACTTAGTTCCAGACCACACACTCTATTCCACATCTAAGCCCAAGAGGATCTCACCATCGCTCATCTCACTTCTAAATGCCCAGGATCTATATGACGCGTGGTGCTGTGGTCACGCAGAGGAAAGAGACTTTACATACTTATCTCCAAGACATAATTCCTACTTGCCAATTGATTTGTTTGTTTTAGACAAATGGTTACTACAAAATGCAATCCACGCCGCCGCCTGGTCTGACCATGCGCCGATCAGCATCACAGTACTAGTCAAAATAACCTAGATCGTACATATGGTGTACCAACAACTACCTATTACAAAACCCATCTCACGCAAAAATAATTTCAGGCCACCTAGAAGAATATTTTCTCAACAACATAGGCTCAGTGGTGGACCCAATGGTGGTGTGGTTTGCTCATAAAGCATATATAAGAGAGGTTCTCATCCAACTAGGCTCTAAAGCAAAAAGAGAAAGGACGCAGCATTTGGATGCCATAATGGTGGAAATCAACAGTATAGACAACAAAAACAAAAAATCACCTAACCCGAAATTAACATCTAAACTATTTGACCTTCACCAAGAATTGCCCTCCCTGCTTCTTCAATTCCATGAAAAATCCTTACGCAAACTAAAAGCTACTACTTATACCACGGGAGATAAAGCGGGGAAAGCAATGGCCAGACAGATCAAAGGCAGACGCTTAAAATCAAGAATTCACTACCTCATCCACCCAGAGTCCAACAAACGGCTGATAAACCCCCAAGACATAGCTGATGCCTTTAGCATCTACTATGGTAACCTATATAACATTAAAGATGACGCTTTAACTCACCAACCCTCTACAGAGGAGATTGAGTCATTCATGGCACACATATCGCTTCCCAAGCTGAATGAAAACCAATTGCTTAGTCTGAACAAACCTTTCCACCAAGCAGAAATCCATCAAACCATTATGAAGCTGCCCAACAATAAATCCCCAGGCCCTGATGGAATCTCAGGGGAATACTATAAAAACTTTCACCAAATACTTGCCCCCCAGTTGTCACATTATCTTCAACAACGCTGCCTCCTCCTCTCTTTTCCCTCCTGAAATGCTAAATGCTACACTAATCACCTTACCAAAGCCAAAAACAACCAAAAAATTTCCGTCCAATCGCACTTCTCAAAATAGACCTGAAAATTTACTCCAAACTAATAGCAAACAGAATAATGGACATTTTACCATCCTTAATAAATAAAGACCAATCCGGTTTCACCAAAGGCCGTCAAACCTCAGACGTCATTAGAAGGCTAATTAATTTTATTCACCATGCTGAACGTACAGGAACGCCTTCTCTACTCCTTTCTTTGGATGCAGAGAAGGCATTCGACAGAGTACATTGGAAATACCTCCACTCAGTACTCCGCAAATTTGGATTCCAGGGACAGATTCTCAAAACAGTTATGGCACTCTACACTTCACCATCGGCCCAGGTATTTACTTCCGATATCCTATCCAAACCATTTGGTATCACAGACGGCATGAGACAGGGTTGCCCCCTATCACCCCTGATCTTCAACCTAGTAATGGAGCCCCTTGCAGAACACATAAGATCAAACACAGATTTCTTGTTAAAGTGTTTTATTGCAGGATATAACAGACATCAAACAAGGATTGCGATACAGAGATCTAATAGAGAGGGAGCCAGTCAGGCCAGTGGTGAAATATTAGATAACATTAAACATAGGCAATGCTAGAAAAACAGGCTCATATTAAACAGGTGATACAGTACCAAACAAGGCGGACGGTACCAGACACAACAGACCACCCATCCACAGGGAGGATTTTCCCCTAGTGGGCACCCCTATCGGGATCAAACTGTACCCACGAAGGAAGTCCGTACGCTAGTTGAATGCAACTATGGGTTTTCCAGCCTGTCCGGCACCATCCGACTAATGAAGAAAGGGAAAAATTAGCTTATATAGGGCACTGAATGAGGGTTGGAGCTGGCTCCAAGTAGATGTAGAAGGTAGGAAAGGAGTAAGCAGGGGGGGGGGGGCAGGGGGGGGGCGGAGGGGATAGAGAGCAGGAGACAGGAGGTCAGAGGAGAAGAGAGGGGGAAGGGGAAGGGGGGATTCCGCCTGGTGGGTATGATACTCGTTTCCACAACCATTGATGAGAACACAGGGGTTAAAGAAGTTGCATCACCATGGGCGTAGGGTCTCAAGGTCAAATGAGGGAGGGAGAAATAGTCTAATCCAAGGGGTCCAAAGTTTTTCAAATTGAGTGGGGGACTCTTTGTCAATTGCTTCCATCTTGGCGTGTATGAGATATCTGGTCATTCTGGATTTAGTGTCCGCGGTGGATAAAGATGGGGACTTCCATGCCTTAGCTATGGTTTGTCTAGCTGCAGTCAGGAGGGATAAGAAAAGTTTGAAGTGCTTGTTGGGGAGTATTTCTGGTTTTAGGCTCAAAAGGGCTTGTTTGGGGTCTAGAGGCAAGGGCAGTTTAAACAGTTGTGAGGCCATACTAAATATTTCAGTCCAGAAAGTCTGCGCTACGGGGCATTGCCACCAAATGTGGAGTAGGGTGCCAGATTCAGGGCAGCCTCTAAAGCAATGGGAAGGGTGACCTGGAACAAATTTAGCTATTCTTGAAGGTACTAAGTACCAGCGTGACAGTAACTTATAATTTGTTTCGACTGCTTGCACATGTGGGGAAGAGCTTTTGGTAGAGGCCCATATGGCCGACCAATCAGATGGGTCGATGGGGAGGCCCAGATCCTGTTCCCATTTTTTGATATATGAGGGGCCATCTGGGTCAGGGGCATTCATGAGTTGTGTGTAGAGCGTAGAGATCAAGCCCTTCAGATGAGGGTTTCGCTTGCAGACGTTTTCAAATTCAGACAGTTTGTCGAGGTGTGAATTGTTTACGATGAGGTCTGAATAAAAGTTTTTAATTTGAAGGTAACGGAAAACCTCTGATACGGGTAATTGGTGTTTTACCTGAAGTGATGTGAATGGCAGGAGTGATGTTGAATCCACCAAGTGATGGAGTCTCAGTAGGCCCAAGGATGACCAGTGTCGGAAGGCGTGTGGGGATTCCCAAGCCGGGTAGAAAGACGGGTTACTCATGAAGGAAAGCAGCGGGTTATGGGGCGATTGTAGTTTATATTTAAACTTCAGGGTGTCCCAAATAGCCAGAAAGTGTTTAGTAACAGGGTTACGTAGAGTCTCACGTGCTTTCTTCGACAACCAGAGTAAGTTAGCCGTTGAAAGAGGATCAACCTCAACCGCCTCAATTGCAACCCAGAGAGGGATCTCTTTGGTCGCATGGTATTTTGGAAGAGTGGCTAAGTGCGCAGCTCTGTAGTAGTTAGTAAAGTTTGGCATTCCCAGGCCACCCTGGAGTTTAGGTAAAAACAGTGTGCGTTTTGGAACTCTTGGTCTGGTGGAGCCCCACACAAATTTAAACGAGCGAGATTGAATTAAACGTAGAAAGTGTGCAGGAACTGGGATGGGTAACACTCTAAAGAGATAAAGGAGTTTTGGTAGAATTGACATTTTAATTATTGCTATTTTCCCTAACCATGAGATGGGGAGGTGCGCCCATTGCTTAAGTTGATTTGTGATTTGGTTCAGGAGGGGAGGAAAATTATGTGAATAGAGTTGTGTCAAATCAGGTGTTAATTTGATCCCCAAGTAGGTCAAGGAGGATGAGGCCCAGGGGAATGGTAATGCGTTTTGAGCAGTCAATAGATCCGAATGGGGGATCGAGATGTTTAGGGCCTGCGATTTTTTGGGATTCACTACTAGGCCTGATATAGCCGCAAATCTATTGAGTACTCGTAGAAGGTTGGGACCGGATATTAATGGGGATGACAAAAAGAGCAGAATGTCATCTGCAAAAAGGCACATTTTATGCGTGTGGTCGCCTAGGTTGAGGCCAGTAATGGTCTGGTCGTCTCTAATGAGGTGCGCGAGGGGTTCTATGACTAGGGCAAAGAGCAGGGGGGATAGTGGGCACCCCTGCCTGGTGCCTCTTTCAATTTTGAGGGGGGTCGACCTATAACCTGCATATTTAACGTAGGCTAGGGGGTTGTCATAGAGGGCCGTGACCCAACTCATGAAGTGAGGACCGAACCCCCATTTCTGTAGGGTATATTGCAGATAAGGCCAAGAAACTATATGCTTTTTTTATGTCTAAGGACAGGAAGCACATTGGGACCCGGCGCGATCTTGCCGCATGTGATATCAGGACAGCTCTTCGTATATTATCGCTTGCTTGGCGGAGTGGAATAAAGCCGACTTGATCGCGATGGATTAATTTGCCAATTATGCCATTTAGACATGTTGATAAAATTTTAGCTAAGATTTTGATGTCGATATTCAATAAAGATATTGGGCGGTAGTTCGAGCACAATGTATCATCCGTATGGGGCTTGGGGATCATGCAGATTAAAGCAGTGAGTGATTCGGAGGTAAACTTGCGGCCTTGGAGGATAGAGTTCAGGGCTTTGGTTAGGGTTGGGATCAAAATGTCAGAGAAGGATTTATAGTAGAGGGCCGGATAGCCATCTGGGCCAGGGCGTTTGTTGAGCTTGAGTTGTTTTATGGCCTGCGCTACTTCTTCAGGGGTTATGGCGTTTTCCAGCAAGTCAAGGTCTGAGGTGGTCAACTGTGGAAGTTTAACTCGGTCAAAGAGGGCATCTGCTTCGTTCTGGTCGAACCTGCGGGTAGACTTGTAAATAGTTTCTAGATGGGAATGGAATTTTTGGGCAATTTTAAGCGGGTTGCCGGTGGCAATGTTTTTGGACAGTTTGAGACGAATTGGTTTGAAGGGTTTATTGATGGAATTGAGGGAGCGGGCGAGAAGCCTGTCTGGCTTGTTGGCTTTCATAAAATAGACGTGTCGTGATCTACGGAGAGCTTTATCTGCATTTTCAGTTAGAAACAGATCAAGTTCTATACGAGCTTTGTCCAGGTTAAGTCTGGTAGTGGGGTTTGGGTTAGCACTGAATGCAGTGTTACAGGCACAGAGCTCCGCTTCAAGCCTTTCCCCCAGGAGTTTCCGTTCGCGGTTAAATAGGGACGCTTGGCGCTGAAGTTCGCCTCTAAGGGTTGGTTTATGGGCTTCCCAGAGGGTAAGGGGGGAAACTTCCGGAGTATCGTTGAGTTCAAAGTAGGATTTAAGGGCCTGTTGAACGGCGAGACGGTGCGAAGGATGTTTTAAGAGATGTTCGGGTAAATGCCATGTGCGGTCATGCGCTTTAGGGATCGGGGATGCTAAAGTGGTGAGGACTGCATTATGGTCCGACCAGGGGATGGGATGGATCGTGGAAGCTAGTAGCTCAGGGGCCAATCCTATGGATACAAAGATGTGATCTATCCTAGTGGATATCTTGTGAGGAAATGAGTAGTGTGTATAGATCCGCTTCGTGGGGTTACATTCTCTCCAGGAATCAATTAGATGGTGGGATGTGAGCAGCTGGGAAAAGTGTGGCTTTGCTGGGGAGGCTGGGGGGAGGTATGGCGACTTGTCTAAGTGTGGGCAGAGTACCTGGTTGGAGTCACCGCAGATAATCAAGGTGCCCATCTTGTGAGAGGTTACCACCTGTAGTAAGTTGGAAAGAAAGGGGGTAGGGCGTTTGTTGGGGGCGTAGTAAGTGACGATAGTGACCGGAGTATCCATAAGGTAACCGCAGAGGATTAAGTATCTACCGTCAGGGTCTCGGATAGTGGTTTGGGGGGTGAAGGGCGTGGAGCCGTGAAAAGCAATTAGAGTACCCCTTTGCTTAGTCCGGGCTGAGGCAGTGTAAACCTGAGGATAGTAGCAGCTCATGAATTTGGGGGTGCAGTCTACTTTGAAGTGCGTCTCTTGGAGACAAACTATTTGAGCTTTTAATGTATTGAAGTGTCTAAAAGCTTTGGTTCTTTTCTGGGGGACATTGAGACCTTGGACGTTAAGAGAAAGAATGGTTAATGGGGCCATGATGATGCATGTGGATGGTTGAACTTACCGGTGTGTGGAATGTAGTGACTTGTCTTGGGCCACCAGGCGGAAGGCGGAATCAGGAGAGGGAAGAGAAGAGAGGGTAAGTGGTTAGAGGTTGGAGACCGATGCTGTACTGGAGCAACAAGAGATGAAACATTCATGGTCTCTAAAATGAGAGAAAAAAACAAAAGTAACACAACTGAAATACAAAATGAACAATGAGGCAGCATACAGTTAGAAAACCGGGTCCGTGAGAGGGATATTCCATCCCTGACAGGGAGTCGGGAGCCGTCTGCAGTGACCCCCATATTAATGGGGGGCGACCGAAGAGGGCCTAGTGGGGCACACATGGAGGTTCCTCAGGAGAATAGGCTCCAGCGGGGCTGTTGGAATGAGTCAGGAGTAAGAAGAGGCCATCGCAAAATAGATTTAACAGTCTGAGTAGTAAACCCTGGGAGGCGTGAAGTTTAGGGGTTGTGGAGGATGGTAATGGCCTTCTTAGAGTTCTTATCTGTACAACTCAAGTAATGGTGATGAGTGCCTCTTCTGAAGAGAGGAGGGATAAATGATAAATGAGACTGGGTGCAAAGCATGGTCAGTCCATGGAGTCCTCATGATCTTGAGTTGGAGGGGTGAGGCGGCTTCTTTTGTGGACTTGGGAATTCCCTTGTTCCCCTGGCAAAGGAGATGGTTTGTGAGGCGAAGGGGTAGCTGATCGGCGTCTGGAGGGGTAGGAGTTAGTTGAAGCTTCCACCAGGTGGAGATCTTGGAGTGTTTGACGAAGTTCTTCGTTCGTTGTACATCTGTGCTTGCTTCCTTGATACGTGAAGCAGACTGAAAAGGGGAATCCCCATTGGTATGAGATGTGGCGTTGCTGTAGTTCAATCAGGAGGGGTTTCATGGCACGCCTTTTGGTCATGGTTAGCTGGGAAAGGTCAGAGTAGATTTGATAGTTGTATCCTTGAAATGTGAGTTCACCTTTATCCCTTGCCGCCTTCATGAGCTGTTCTTTGGTGCGGTAATAGTGCATTTTCGCGATGACATCGCGTGGTGGGCCATTAGGTTTCTTAGGGGCCAGGGCCCTATGCACTCTGTCCATTTCCAGGCGGTCAAAGGGGATGGTGGGCTGTAGTTCCTGAAACAGGGCAGTAATCGTGGAGTTTAGATCCAGAACAGTCTCTGGGATTCCTCTTATCCGAACGTTCGAGCGCTGATCGCAGTTTTCATAGTCCTCTAATTTAGAGAGTAAGGCAAGGTTTTCTTCCTTTAAGTTGTCCAATTCCATTCTATGTATTTGGGTAGTGGATTCCAGCTCTTCGGTTTTGTCTTCAAGAGCCGCAGTACGATAACCCAGCTCCCTGATTTCTTTTGTCAGGCTGCTAGTTATATGCTCAGATGTTTGTTTCAATGCTTTGTGGAGCATTTTTTCGAATTGCTGCAGCAAGGCAGGGGAGGCTGGAGGATCTGTACTTTTCATTGGGGATGAGGGGGATTCATTGTCCGAATCTTCGGGCAGAACGGGTAGAGGCATTGTGAGCTGTTTCCGAGCGTTCGTTGCAGCCGCATGTGCCGCCGCCATCTTTACTGGAGCCCGGGCTAGGGCCTCTTTAATGCTGTGGTTCTTTATCTTCGTACGGGCGCCGCCGTACACCATGCCCGCACTGCCGTTCGACTCACCGGGTGACGAGGGTTCTTTATGGTTGGTTTGTGTGGCCGGAGCGTTGAGGTGCCGCCGCTGGAGCCGTTTCTTTTCTCCGTAGGAGCGGAGCTCTAACAAAGCATGACCGCTCAGCTAGACTCCGCGCATGCGCCCCCCAAGATCAAACACAGATTTCAGGACTCAGAGTTGCTACCCAAGAACACAAAATTAGTTTGTTCGTGGATGATGTCATTCTCATCCTAACAAACCCAACCTCTTCTCTGGCTGTGGAACAGGACTCCCTTTCTTGGTTTAGTAGGGTATCTTACTACAAAGTAAACTAAACCAAATCCTCCATTCTGGGAATCGACATTGATCACTTACTAAGCAATCTACTTCAGCAAACATACCCATATACGTGGGCAGAAAGCAGCATTCCATATCTAGGTATCCAATTGACTAAATCCACTAAGCACCTTTTTCAGGCCAACTTCATCCCCTACCGCGATATACTTCAAACAGACCTCTTCAGGACCATCCCCATACCTATCCCCCTAAAATACCTTCAGTCACTACAATCTATACTGTCCTTATTTGTATGGAAAGGGAAAAAACCCTGATGCTCTCACACTAAGCTAATCAAACATCGAGCTGCTGGAGGAATGGGGTATATCGATTTTAACGACTATCATACAGCAACTATTCTCACTCAATTAAAGGAAGGGTTCTTACCCTTTGCTGATACACACTGAGGCACAATAGAAGCACAGTCCATCACTTCAAACTCACTAAAACCATAGATCCTAAGCACACACATAGGGTCTGCCATTCCATCTCTTATATCCCCCCCATGATAGCTTCTTTAAAAGTTTGGTGATCCCTGACTGGGCAAACCTGACACGCCCATGGATGCGCACACACGGGGGTACACATGGACGCGCACATGGGCGTGCGCGGACGCGCGCATGGGCGCGCTCGGACGCACACATGGGCGCGCACAGACATCCGGAATGGCCAATTTCCTAACATTGCCCCCCCAAGGGGCAGCCTCCGGATGCCCCAACGGCCTCTCTTGGTCGGATGTCTTCTCCAGAAGGCTCTGATCAATTCCCTTGTGTGCAGATTCTCTTCAGGCTCCGAGGAGTTTTCTTGGGGTCCATAACCCTTGACCAGGAATTGGGTGCTGCCTTCTCTTTTCCTACAATCGAGGATGATCTCAACATCAAATTCTTCTTCTCCGCCCACCAAAACCAGTTCTGGGGGTGCTGAGCTACGTCCTGGAAAGACATCCTTGACCACTGGCTTAAGCAGGTTAACGTGGAAGACCGGGTGGATATGCAAAGATGATGGTAAGTTTAACTCATAGGCCACTCTGTTAATTCTCTTCTCAATAGGGAATGGCCCTATGTATCTGGGTCCCAGCTTCTTTGAGGGACAGGAGGGTCTTAGGTTCCTTGTGGACAGGCAGACCTGTTGACCGACTTGTAAGTCCAGTTCTCCCCTCCTTCCCCTATCAAAGTTTCTCTTGCTGGTAGCCTGAGCTTGGGCAAGGGTCTCCTGAAGGAGTTTGTTATTCTTCTCGAGAAACTGCGTGGTTTCCAGGACAGTGGGTACAGTGCTTTCCAGAGCCAGGTTGGGCAGGAAGGAAGGGTGGTAGCCGAGGTTTTCCAAGAAGGGTGACTGCTTGGTGGCAGAGTGAACAGAGTTATTATACGCAAACTACTGGTAGAAGCGGCACCCAGTCATCCTGGGAGTAGGAGGAATAGCACCGCAGATACTGTTCGAGAGTTTGGTTAGTCCTCTCTGTTTGCCCATTGGACTGGGGATGGTAGGCTGAGGAGAAGGCCAGCTCGATTCCCAAAGTGGCACACAGGGACTTCCAGAAGCGGGAGGTGAACTGCACTCCTCCGTCCAACACGATGTTAGTAGGAATTCCATGTAAACGGACCACTTCCCTTATAAAGATTTATGCGGTCTCAGCTGCCGACGGAGTACCCCTCATGGGCAAAAAATGTGCCATCTTCGTGAGCCGGTCCACAACCACCAAGATTGTGTTGTAACCTGTAGATGGCTGGAGCTCCACTATGAAGTCCATTGCGATTTGGGCCCATGGACGTTCTGAAATGGGCAATGGGTTGAGGAGACCCCAGGCATTGGATTTTTCCGATTTGTTTCTGGCACAGACAGGGCAGGTGGCTACATAGCTCTGACAATCTTCCTTCAGCTGAGGCCACCACAATGAGCGTGCAAGTAACTCCGTTGTCTTGCACCCACCAATGTGCCCGGCTATCTCGGTATTGTGACAGAGTCCGAGAACTGCTGAGCGGAGTTCCTGTGGGACATACAGTCTATTCCCGAACCACCATAACCCATCTTTTAATCAGAGTTGGGGGTCTGGCGGTTCAGTGAGGCCGGTGCAAGACCTCCAGATCTGGGACAGAAGATCCTCTTGGGTGAGCAGAAAGCTGTGGGCAGGAAGGATGGTATCCAGCGGAGGCATGTCCTCTGGAACAGGGAACATTCTTGATAATGCATTCGGCTTTACTTTTTTAGCCCCGGGTCTGTAAGTGATGTGCAGTTGGAATCGGGAGAAAAACAATGCCCATCATGCCTGCTGAGGTTTCAGTCTTTTGGCGGTCTGCAGGTATTCTAGGTTTTTGTGGTCTGTAAAAACCAGAATAGGATGGGAAGCTCTTTCCAGGAGGTACCGCGATTCTATCAGGGCCGACTTGATTGCCAGTAGTTCAATATCGCCAACATCATAGATCCTTTCCGGAGGTGTTAGCTTCCTAGAGAAGAAGGCAATAGGGTGAAGTGAAGCCTTTGGACCCCATCTCTGCGAGAGGACTGCTCCCACTGCTGTCTCAGAGGCATCTACTTCCAAGGTGTATGGCAATGCAGGATCCGGGTGCTTAAGGAGGGGGGCAGATGTGAACAGTCACTTGAGTTGAGTGAAGGCCTCTTGGACCTCGGGAGTCCAGCAAAAGCGTGAGTCCTGTTTGGTGAGTTGAGTTATTGGGGTGATGACTGCCGAAAACCCCTTGATAAACTTCCGATAGAGGTTTGCGAACCCAACGAATCACTGGACTCCCTTTTTATCAGCAGGAGCAGGCTAGTCCAGGATGGCCGAGACTTTCTGGGGGTCCATGGTGATTCCAGCAGTGGAAATGTCAAACCCCAGGAATGAAATTTCAGCGCACTGAAAAGCACATTTTTCCACCTTGGCATAGAGGCCATGTAGTCAGAGGTGGGCGAGCCCGCTCTTCCCACGCTTGCAATGCTCTTTCAGAGAGGTGGAGCAGATTAAGATGTCATCCAAGTAAAAGACGATGAACTGTTCTAGAAAGTCCCAGAAGATGTTGTTTATGAGGTGTTGGAAAGTCGCAGGGGCATTACATAGTCCGAAGGGCATGACAATATATTCATAGGGCTCGAACCGCGTTCGGAAGGCAGTCTTCCACTCATCCCCTTTGCGAATGCGGTTCGGGTTGTAAGCCCTGTGTAAGTCCAACTTAGTGAAGACGGCTGCGGTCCCCAACCTCTGGAAGAGTTCTGGGACCAGAGTAATGGGTTCTTTATGGTAATCCGATTAAGTTGCCGATAGTCAATGCGGGGCCAGAGCGAATGGTCCTTCTTCTCTACAAAGAAGATTCCGGCGCCTGCTGGTGAGATGGATGGTTGAATAAAGCCCTTCTCCAGATTCTCATCCAGGTATGCCTTGAGGGCAGCCAACTCCAACTCTGATAAGGGCAAGATCCACCCGAAAGGAACTTCAGCCCCTGGTAAGAGGTCAATCGGGCAGTCGTAAGACCGGTGTGGTGGGAGGACTTCTGCTCCCTTCTTACTGAAGATGTCTAGGAATTAATCATAGGGAGCAGGGACGAGCAGGCAGGATTCCAGGTTGACGTCTGTGCCCAAACTAAGTATGACTGGAGGGTTCTCCGGAGACTGAGGCAGACAGTGGCAATGGCAGTAAGGGGAGGAGAAGTTAACTTCACCGGTGACCCAGTCAACTTGGGGATTGTGAGTCTGGAGCCAGGGGATGCCCAGGATAATTGGAAATAGTGGGGATGTAATGGTGTCCAATATCAGAAACTCGGCATGTCCTCCAGTGAAAAGGTCCAGGATTGGAGGTCAAAGTATAATTCACAGGAATTACGAAAACCTGGAACTTTCTGCGGTCTCCTGCAAACAGCTCAGGCATGGACACCCTGGGCTCACTTGGTAGCGCCAGAACGGTGCGGGAAGCCGGTTGGCTGGGACTGGCTGGTGCTGGCAGGGAAAGCTCTCTTCCTTCCAAGCAGTTGTAACCATCCTGCGGGTTTGTTACTGCTTGGGTGAGTCCCGCAAGGTGTGCACACAGCTCGTCCATGGGAGAGGTCCCCTACGCAGACTCAGACATGGCTGTCCATTACTGCCATGTACCTGGTGGATGAGTCTGGCTTATGCAGGGGGTCACCTCTCTTGCGGCCCTGGTTCAAGAACCCCTGGTAGTGCAGACAGGGAGCTCAAGAGCACAGGGGGCACGAGGGTTGGACTGGGTCACTTAATGGTATGTGGGATGTGTGGAGCTTGTGCAAGCTGAAGAGTGGTCGTACAGTCCGGGTTGGCAACAGGCTGGCAAATGTGGTACAGGTGGAGCAGGCAGGTGGGTGGTCAGGTGCAAGCAGGGTTGGCAACATGTGGGCAGCAAAGGTACAGAAGGATCAGGCAGAAGGGTAGTCGTAGACAGGCCGGGGGTCAGGGCAGGCAGAAAGCAACAAGCCCAAGTAAAGCCAAGGTCACAGGTGCAGGAAAGTCTCCCAAAGTAGTCACTGGGGTCACGGGAACACTGTAGAATGGACAGCATCTGCTGCAAGGTGTTTCCAGCTTAAATAGGTTGTTTTGGCGCCATTGGTGCGCACAGACATCCGGAAAGGCCATTTTCCTAACACCAATTCTGGCATGAGATAGAAACTCTGACTACCATAAATTCAAAATCACACATTACACTTTCCCTTAGCCTAGCACTACTTAATCTTGAACTAGAAACAATACCACAACGCACTACATACTCAACATTACAACTACTGTTAGCAGCTAGACTCACAATTGCCCCTAACCCTCCAATCATATTGGAAACCATAGAACTGACAAATGCCCACCACACCTATGAACTACTAATGGTAGCAGCACATGGAAAATACCAACAAATATCAAGTAAATGAGATCCATGGAAATCTGCAAAACTTAAACAATACTAGGTAAACCAAGTAGCCTGATCTCATACAAGGCCTCCGGCCAAAACCTGTAATTTTTCATTATAGTTAGGGCAGGGCTCCCTTCCAAGAGACCCAGCAAGCTAAGGGAAGGGGCCCAGATGATAGAAATTACAACTAAGAAATACTTTATAATTCACATTATTACCTGTTATATTTACATTATATTTACATGCCGGAACCTTGGGCCCATGGACCCAATATGTGTACTGCATTTGTTCATTAAGGTCAAGGGAATTGTTTTCTCCTTCTCTTTCTAACTCTTAGAATACGTTTTCACTTTGAATTGATATCTCTGTGATAAACACCTGTTATTGCATTACCTGTAATGTATATTTACTATATACTGGAAATCTGCTTTTCAATAAATAATATTGAAAGAAAAAAGGAATGTAAACATGCCATGTAATAGAAATAAAGCATGACAGGACCTCTTAAATGTGATATCTGGGTTCAAAAAGACCTCAGAACTCTTATTTACACTAAAATGCAATAAAATAAATAAATAAATGTGATTTGGAAAAAAAAAAACCCATTAAGAGCATTGGGCGGAAGTGACGTTTGAGGTCGCTTCCGCCCTTCAATGCTATGGAGCCGAGCGGGGGCCATCTTTCTCTCAGTTGACATCCAGGCATTAAGGGGAGAGGACCCGATCGTCTCCGCCATTACCAACAGCTCCGGTAAGCGTCTGAGATGACCTGAAAGCAGCGGGAGGGGGGGCACCTCTCTCGCCCCTGATAAAAGTGATCCTGCGGCAAATCCGTCACAGAGACTGCTTTTTTTTTTTTTTTTTTTTTTTT
>BLSH010538984.1:238130-249631 GCA_018402905.1 Glandirana rugosa
AATCGAGAATCTGTGGAAATAACTGAAAACTGCTGTTCACAAACGCTCTCCATCCAACCTCACTGAGCTCGAGCTGTTTTGCAAGGAGGAATGGGCAAAAATTTCAGTCTCTCGATGTGCAAAACTGATAGAGACATACCCCAAGCGACTTACAGCTGTAATCGCAGCAAAAGGTGGCGCTACAAAGTATTAACTTAAGGGGGCTGAATAATTTTGCACGCCCAATTTTACAGTTTTTTATTTGTTAAAAAAGTTTGAAATATCCAATAAATTTCGTTCCACTTCATGATTGTGTCCCACTTGTTGTTGATTCTTCACAAAAAATTACAGTTTTATATCTTTATGTTTGAGGCCTGAAATGTGGCAAAAGGTCGCAAAGTTCAAAGGGGGCCGAATACTTTCGCAAGGCACTGTATTTAACGGCAAAGTACCGCCGTATAATGATGGCGGGCGATCGGTAAATGAAAGACTCAAATTCCAATCCAACAACATCACTGGCCTTGCAAATCAGTTTGTTGAGTCTGTTGGTGTCAGACACCCTAAACCTGCTTCCCCAGCATGCCACTGCATACAGGAGAGAGCTGGCCACCACAGACTCATAAAACATCATTAGCATCATGCGGCAGATGTTAACCTCAGTCTCCTCAAAATGTAGAGGTGGCTCTGGCCCTTCCTATAGAGCACCTCAGTGTTTCAGAGTTCTGAGACTCCTTCTTCAGGGAAATCCCTCCATGTGATGTTGATATGGTCTAAAAAGGTAATAACATTATTTGTATCATATACAACAGCACATATACTTATACAGTCAGGTCCATAAATATTGGGACATCGACACAATTCTAATCTTTTTGGCTCTATACACCACCACAATGGATTTGAAATGAAACAAACAAGATGTGCTTTAACTGCAGACTTTCAGCTTTAATTTGAGGGTATTTACATCCAAATCAGGTGAACGGTGTAGGAATTACAACAGTTTGTATATGTGCCTCCCACTTTTTAAGGGACCAAAAGTAATGGGACAGATTAACAATCATAAAACAAACTTTCACTTTTTAATACTTGGTTGCAAATCCTTTGCAGTCAATTAAAGCACATCTTACATAGTTACATAGTTACATAGTCAGTGAGGCTGGAAAAAGACACAAGTCCATCAAGTCCAACCCATGTGTGTGTTTTTTATGTCAGTTTTATTTACATTGTATATCCCCCAATGATGTGGTCCCTTAGGTGTGCAAATAATCATTTTTGGAAATTATCTATACTACCAGCAGAAACCACTGTTTTTGGAAGATAATTCCACATTCTCACTGCTCTTACAGTAAAGAAACCCTTAGCATCTTAAGGTTAAACCTCCTTTCTTTCATTCTCAGCGAATGGCCGCGTGTCTTCGTGTTTTCCCTTGCGCTGAATAGTTTTGCCCCTTTAGCGGGGTCACCAGTACAGTATTTGTACATTGAAATCATATCCCCTCTCAAGCGTCTTTTCTCCAGAGAGAATAAGTTCAGTGCTTGTAATCTTTCCTCATAACTTAGGTTCTCTAATCCCTTAACTAGCTTTGTTGCCCTTCACTGAACCCTTTCCAATACCAGGACGTCCTTCCTGAGGACTGGTGCCCAGAACTGGACGGCATACTCCAGGTGCGGCCTCACCAGAGACTTGTATAGTGGGAGAATTATTGATTTATCCCTGAAGTTAATCCCTTTCTTGATGCATGCCAACACTTTGTTAGCCTTGCTTGCAGCAGCTTGGCATTGCATGCCACTGCTGAGCCTGTTCTCCACCAGGACCCCTAGGTCTTTTTCCATCCTTGATTCCCCCAGGGGCTCTCCCCCTAGTGAGTTTTTTGTGTTCATGTTCTTGGTACCCAAATGCATTACCTTACATTTTTCTACGTTAAATTTCATTTGCCACTTGTCTGCCCACCCCATTAATTTATTCAGATCTTCTTGCAATGTTTCCACATCCTGTGGAGAATTTATTGCCCTGCTTAGCTTGGTATCATCCGCAAATATTGAGATTGAGCTGGTCACTCCATTCTCCAAATCATTTATGAATAAATTGAATAGGATTGGTCCCAGGACAGAGCCCTGGGGAACCCCACTTTCTACACCAGACCATTCTGAGTACTCCCCATTTATCACCACCCTCTGGACTCGCCCCTGCAGCCAGTTTTCAATCCAGGTACTCACCTTTTGATCCATGTTGAGGGATCTTATTTTGTACAGTAAACGTTTATGGGGAACTGTATCAAATGCCTTTGCAAAATCCAGATACACCACGTCTACAGACCTTCCCTTATCTAGATGGCCGCTCACCTCCTCATAGAAGGTTAATAGATTGGTTTGGCAAGAACGATTTTTCATGAAACCATGCTGATTACTGCTAATGATACCGTTCTCATTACAATAGTCTTGTATATAATCCCTTATTATTCCCTCCAAGAGCTTGCATATTATTGATGTTAAGCTCACTGGTCTGTAGTTCCCGGGGGAATGTCTTGGTCCTTTTTTATATATTGGCACCACATTGGCTTTCCTCCAATCAGCTGGTATCATAGCAGTCAGAAGATTAGGTACAGGGGTCTTGCAATAACTTGGCTAAGTTCCCTAAGGACCCTCAGGTGTAAGCCATCTGGGCCCGGTGACTTATTAGCATTCAGATTTTCCAGCCTATTCCTGATTTCATCCTCAGTCAGTCATGAGGGTGTTTTCTGTGACTTATCTTGAGGACCAGCATTGTGGTTCTGCATATTTGAGCCCCCCATTTCCTTTGTGAATACTGAGGAGAAAAATGAGTTTAACACCTTTGCCATTTCTCCATCATTTGTAACCAGATTACCTGCGTCATTTCTTATTGGGCCAATATGATCTGACCCCCCTCTCTTACCATTTATATACTTCAAGAATTTCTTGGGATTCTTTTTACTCTCCTCAGCTATGTGTCTTTCGTGTTCTATCTTAGCTGCTCTGATTGCAACTTTGCATTCCTTATTGCGTGTTTTATAGATATGAAAATCTGACTGAGACCCCTCCGCCTTGTATTTTTCGAAGGCCTTCTTTTTTGCTGTTATGTGTGCCTTTATGTCAGCATTAAGCCATCCGGGTCTTTGCTTAGCTCTTTTAAATTTATTTCCTGTTGGGATACACTGGCTAATACCTTTAGTGTGTTCTTGAAGCATTCTCATTTTTCCTCTGTATTCATTGTCCCCAGAATGTTATCCCAGCTAACATCTTCCAGCAATGAGCGTAGTTTCTGGAAGTTGGCTCTTTTAAAATTCAGTGTCTTCGTATTCCCCTTAGGTTTCCTAGATGTGTGATTTATACTAAAACTAATTGTCCTGTGATCGCTATTTCCTAGATTGCCCCTTACTTCCACGTCTGTGATCAGGTCTGTGTTGTTGGTAATCAGAAGGTCCAATAATGCTTCTTTTCTTGTTGGTACATTTACCATCTGACCCATGAAATTATCCTGCCGGACATTTAGGAACTGGCGAGACTTAGCTGAACGCGCAGTACCTTCCGCCCAGTCAATATCTGGATAATTAAAATCCCCCATTATAATAACACTTCCCATCCTTGCCGCTATTCCAAATTGTGATAGGAGGTCCGCCTCCCCCTCCTCCCTCTGATTAGGGGGTCTATAGCATATTCCAAGTAAAACTTTCCCCTTGGTATCTTCCCTTTGTAACTCTACCCATAAGGATTCAACCTCCCCCCCAGAACCACTATTAATGTCATTTCTCACATTTATTTGTATGTTATTTTTTATATACAGGCATACCCCTCCCCCTTTTTTGCCCTACCCTATCTCTGCTATGTAGGGAATACCCCTGAATGGTAGCCAGCCAATCATGAGAGCTGTTGAACCAAGTCTCCGAAATTCCCACAAAATCTAAATCCTCCTCGTACAGTAGCAACTCTAGTTCTCCCATCTTGTCCGCCAGACTCCTGGCATTAGTGAACAAGCCACGTAGTTTTGTCTGGACGTCTACTGTTTCCTTGCTGTGTATTCCTTGTTTGCATATAGGATTTGTTACACTACTTGCCACGTGTTTAATTTCCTTATCACTCCTCCCCCCAATACTACCCCCTGGACTCTGTTCCCCACTGGCTATTGGTAAGTCTGGACCCTCCCCCCCGTTTCCTAGTTTAAAAGCCCCTCTAACTTTTTGACCATACTAATTCCCAGCTGGTCTGCACCTTCCCCATTTAGGTGCAGCCCATCCTTTCTATAGAGCTCGTAGCCAATTGAGAAATCAGCCCAGTTCTCCAGGAACCCGAAACCCTCCTTTCTACACCAGCTCCTCAGCCACTTGTTGACTTCCCTGATCTCCCGCTGCCTCTCTGGTGTGGCTCAAGGTACCGGTAGTATTTCTGAGAATCCCACCTTGGAGGTCCTAATCTTCAACTTTGCTCCTAGGTCCCTGAAATCTTTTTTTAGGACACTCCACCTACCTCTAACCTTGTCATTGGTGCCAACATGCACCATGACAGCCGGGTCTTCCCCAGCCCCTCCCAGCAATCTGTCCACCCGATCCGTGATGTCCCGAACCCGAGCGCCCGGTAAACAGTTTACAGTTCGGTGCTTCAGGTCTTTGTGACAGATTGGCCTCTCTGTGTTTCTAAGAATCGAGTCCCCCATCACCACAATCTGCTTTACCTTTCGCCTGACTTCATCCCCACCCTCGCTGGAGGAGTTACTCCCCTGGCAGCTAGGGGCGCCACTCTGCTCCAGCAAAGCTGGTTCCTGGCTGGTTTCCACAATATCACACAACGGGGTGTACCTATAGGGGTGCTCCAGCCCAGGATCAGCCTCCCTGACTTTATCCCTTCTGCTCTTCCTAACTGTCACCCATCTACTCTGTTCTCATGCCTGCGCCTCTTTGTCTCCACCCGCCTCTGTGCTGGCCCCTGCCGGCACCTGCCGAGTACGATCCCAACTCTCCTTAAGTATGGAGAGTCGTCTCAGTGTTGACAGTTGCTTCCTTAGATTCAGGACCAGAGCTTCCAGGGAAACAACGCTCTTACATTTTGTACAGCAGTATTCGCCCTCGATCTCATGATCAAGGAACGCATACATGTGACAAGATGTACACCGAATCGCTTCTCCACACCCGCCGGGCATCGCACCTATTGATTTAGTGGGGACTGGGAACTTTGCCCTATCCAATTACCTAACCGCTGGCTGCCTGCCTCTAATGCTCACAGTACGCAAGCACACAGTACTATGGTACTCACGACACTCTCGGGTACTCACATTGTAGTACTCAGGTACCCACACAGGCGCTCACTTGAAACTCGCAATGCACTAGTATTCACTATACTCCCAACACTCAGTTACTCCTTATACTCAGGTACTCCAAATACTCAGGTACTCCAAATACTCAGGCACTCCAAATACTCAGGTACTCCAAATACTCAAGCACTCACTATACCCAGTATGCACAGGTACTCCTAGTACTCCTTATACACCGGTACTCCTTATACACAGGTACTCCTTATACACAGGTACTCTTTATACACAGGTACTCCTTATACACAGGTACTCCCAATCCTCAGGTACTCCTTATGCACAGGCACTCCCAATAATCAGGTACTCGCTATGCCCAGTATACACAGGTACTCCTAATACTCAGGTACACCTAATACCTAGGTACTCCTTACACACCGGTACTGCTTATACACAGGTACTCCCAATACTCAGGTACTCCCAATACTCAGGTACACCCAATACTCAGGTACACCCAATACTCAGGTACTCCCAATACTCAGGTACACCCAATACTCAGGTACACCCAATACTCAGGCACTCCCAATACTCAGGCACTCACAATACTCAGGCACTCACAATACTCAGGCACTCCCAACTACTCAGGCACTCCCAACTACTCAGGCACTCACAATACTCAGGACTCACAATACTCAGGTCTCACACAGTCAGTCCTTTATTAGCAGTTGTGTCTCCCTGCTTAGCCTCTGTGCTCTGACACTGCAGTTCGTCAGCCTCTGCCTTCAGCCTCCCCCCTCCTGGCTCTGTCAGCCTGTCGGGTTGTATACAGTGCGATCTGCACTCACCGCTGCCGCTCCGCTCCTCTCCTTCAGTCTTCCACCACCCCCCTCCTCTGCCCTCTCTTGGGGGAAAAGTCCTTGGCTGTAACCCTGCTCCCAGCTGCCCCTTCCTCTTTAGAGGTTAGGACTGGTGCCGGACCGTAGCCCCGTCCCTGCCCTGTTTAGACGCCTCTACCGCCGCCGCCTCGCCCGGTTTTCAGTGTGGGGGGGGGGGTCGGGTCGGGTCCTAGAGCTCCCCGCACCCGCTGTTCCTTCCCTGTCCCGCCGCTCTGCCGCTGCCTCGCCCGGTTTTCAGTGGGGGGGTCGGTCGGGTCCTAGAGCTCCCCGCACTCGCTGTTCCTTCCCTGTCCCACCGCTCTGCCACTGCCTCGCCCAGTTTTCAGTTGGGGGGGTCGGGTCCTAGAGCTCCCCGCACCCACTGTTCCTTCCCTGTCCCGCCGCTCTGCCGCCTCCGCTGCCCCGCCCGGTATTCAGTGGGGGGGTCGGGTCCTGGAGCTCCCCCCGCACACACTGCTCACACTCTTGCTTGAATTTCGCACCAAAAGATCCCGCTCTACAGCGCCACCAGCTCCTCTACAGCGCCAACCTATCTTGTTTGTTTCATTTCAAATCCATTGTGGTGTACAGAGCTAAAAAGATTAGAATTGCGTCGATGTCCCAATATTTATGGACCTGACTGTATATAGCAATATCAAAGGATATTGGTTGGCTGAAAAGCAGCAGTGGCACCATTGGCTCCCACTGCTGTCAACCAAAGTCAGTTAGCCAATTAGGAGAGAGAGGGGTGGGGCCATACCACAGCTCTGTGTCTGAATGGACACACAGAGTTGCGGCTTGGGTGCCCCCACAGCAAGCAGCTTGCTGTTTGGGCACTCGACAGAATCTGGGCTGCTCGGTGCAACACCACTGCACACAGCAGGTAAGTATACAGTAACTAGGGATGAGCCGAACACCCCCCGATTTGGTTCGCACCAGAACATGCGAACAGACAAAAAGTTCAGGGCAAACATCCAAACACCATTAAAGTCTATGGAACATGAACATGAAAAATCAAAAGTGCTAATTTTAAAGGCTTATATGCAATGGTATTGCCCTAAAAAGTGTATGGGGTCCCGGGTCCTTCCCCAGGGGACATGTATCAATGAAAAAAACTTTTTAAATCAATCATTTTTTCAGAAGCAGTGATTTTAATAATGCTTAAAGTGAAAAAAAATGAAAAATTCCTATTCCATAATATTGTGCCTGGGGGGTGTCCTTAGTCTGTGTGTAAAAGGGCGCATCTCTAGGAGGTGTAGAACATAGCCAGAGCAAAATGACATTTCCATAGGAACAATCGGCATTTAAAATTGCGGCTGTAATGTATTGAAATAATCCCGGCAATATACAAAAAAAATCGCTGGAAAAAAGTGTGTGGGGTCCCCCCCCAAGTCACAAATCCTAGGGTCTTTTCACAGGCTTTTCAGAATCAGAGAGCCCATGCAGTGTAAGTTTGAGGAGGCATAAGTGTCCTCTGGGTCACTGAGGATGACATTATCAGGAACTCCCTCCTCCCAGCCACGTACAACTCCTTGGGTTTCTTGGCCCTGACAGCCATGATTCCTTGAAGACTGCTGCATATTATACTCCACATCCATGCTGACACAATCCTCCTCCTCCTTCTCCTCCTCCTCCCGTGTGTTTGGCGGCTCTGCAGGAATGCTCTCTGCATAAAGGGGGCCTTGAGAGGAAAGGAAGCCCTCCTCTTCCTCCCTCTGTTCTGCCTCAAGTGCCCTGTCCATGATTCCACGAAGCGTGTGCTCCAGAAGGAATATTAGTGGGACAGAGTCACTGATGCATGCATTGTCTCTGCTCACCATCCTTGTGGCCTCCTCAAATGGTGACAGGACAGTGCATGCATCCTTGATCATTAGCCACTGACGTAGCAAAAAAAAAGCCAAGCTCCCCTGAGCCTGTCCTGGTGCCATGCTCACAGAGGTACTCATTGATGGCCCTCTGCTGTGCAGGGAGTTGCTGCAGCATTGTCAATGTTGAGTGCCACCTGGTGGGCATGTCACAAATGAGGCGGTTGTTGGGCAAGTTGAATTCCCGCTGGATGTCAGCCAGCCGAGCACTGGCATTGTATGACCGGCGGAAATGACCACATACTTTCCTGGCCTGCCAAAGGACATCTGGTAAGCCTGGGTACCTGGTCAAGAAACGCGGCACCACCAAATTCAAGACGTGTGCCAAGCATGGAACATGTGTCAATTGTCTCAGTCGGAGGGCAGAGAGAAGGTTGGTACTATTGTCGCATACAACCATTCCTGGCTCAAACTGCTGTGGCGTCAACCACCTCTGAGCCTGCCCCCGCAGAGCTGAAAGAATCTCTTCCCCAGTGTGGCTCCTGTCCCCAAGACAGACTAACTCAAGCACCACATGGCATCTTTTAGCCTGACTGCTTGCATAGCCCCTTGAACGCTTAGGGAGCACTGCAGGTTCAGAGGACAATTCTGCAGAAGAAGCCACAGAGGTAGAAGAAGAGGAGGGGGTGGAGGAGGAGGCGGATGTGGAAAAATCACCACCAGCTTTTTGGAGGTGTGGTGGCGGAACTATTTCCAAAACTGAACCCTGTACTGCATCCTTTCTAGATGCCAGGAAAGGTACCCAGTGCGCCGTGAAGGAAAGGTAACGTCCCTGACCGTGCCTACTGGACCATGAGTCAGTGGTAATATGAACCTTGCTGCAGACCGCACTGTTCAACGAGGCCAAAACATTGCCTTCCACATGACGGTTAAGAGCTTTTTACTTTACATGAAAATAAATCTCTTTTTGGAACATGCCACTGTTGGACAGCACATTCCACACACTCACGAAAGGGCGCAGAGTCTACCAGCTGAAAATGCAGCAGTTGGAGTGCTAGCAATTTGGTCAAGCTAGCATTAAGACGCTGAGCATGGGGATGGCTGGGACTGTATTTAATTTTTGCGGTTCAGCAACTGGGGTAGTGGTATTTGCCTGCTGAATTCACCTGGTGGTGTACTGCTAGCAGATTGCTGACTGCAAGTACTTGTGGCACACATTGCTACACCTTCATTCCTCTCAGTGTAGGTTTTGGAGAGGACTGCAGGTAAAGTAAGGGTTGAGATCCCAGATGAGGAGCAAGGAGGAGTCCGCCTTGTTTTCTGGTGTGGGTTCTTCAGGTACTCTTGCCAACGGACTGCATGGATGGTCGTCATATGTCTTGTCAAGACATTAGTGCCCAAGCGGCTGGAGTCCTGGCCGCACTTGACATGCTTCAGACATAGATTGCAAATGGCAACGGTGCAATTTACTGCACATGTGCTGAAAAATGCCCACACCAAAGAAATTTTGGAAGTTGGCAGGGAGACAGCAGTGCCCTGCACCTGTGGAGCTCTGTGGGCTGATACAATTGGGTGGCTGCCCCTAAGCTAACCCCTGGAGGACATCCTGCCTTGTTGGAGTTGGGCCTCCTCCTCCTCACTTTCCTCCTCTCTTCTCTCAGGCACCCAAGTATGGTCTGTGTCCTCATCATCCCCTCCCTCCTCGTCGCTGGAGCAAACTTGGCAGTATGCTGCAGCTGGTTGAACATGACTACTAGTTTCTAGTCCTTTTGTGGCACCCCCTGTCTCTAGGCTCACGCTACTCCCTTCCTCAACCTGGAAACCAACATTGGAGCCTTCAAACTGCTGCGCATCCTCCATGAGCATGTAACTGACACTATGGTCCAACAACTCAGGTGACTCCTCTGTGCATGATGGTGGGGCTACAGAAGGAGTAACTGTGTACAAGGATCCAGTGGAATAGGCCGCTTTGTCAGATGCGTTGGAAGGCAAACTTGTACAAGCCTGGGTGACAGAGGATGAGGTGGATAAGGACGGCTTTGTTATCCACTCCACCAGCTCCTCTGCATGTTGTGGCTCAATTGCACGTCCAACTGCAGAAAAAAAGGACAAGTGTGACCCACCTGCAGAGGATGCACCACATCCGCCACCACCACTTTTCACTGAAGACACAGAGGCTGCTTGCCCTCTTTTAGTGGCCTGGGAGTGTCTGCCTCTCCTTTCCTGACATGATGTTTTTTTTTGTTTTTTTTTTACACCACACTACACTGTACTATATACCGTACACCCCCAAATGCACCGATATATAGTGCACGCTCAATACGCTGTGTATATATATATATATATATATATATACAGTATATATACCAGGCTGTATATATTTTTACACACCGCGTCAAGTGGACTATATACCTTAGGTAATGATATATAGAGCACGCGCAATACGCTGTGTGTTTATATATATTTACCAGGCTGTATATATTTTTATACACCACGCCAAGTGGCCTATATACCTTAGGTACACATAGAGCACGCTCAATACGCTGTGTGTATATATATATACAGGGTGGGCCATTTATATGGATACACCTTAATAAAATGGGAATGGTTGGTGACATTAACTTCCTGTTTGTGGCACATTAGTATATGTGAGGGGGGAAACTTTTCAAGATGGGTGGTGACCACGAAGGCCATTTTGAAGTCGGCCATTTTGAATCCAACTTTTGTTTTTTCAATAGGAAGAGGGTTATGTGACACATCAAACTTATTGGGAATTTCACAAGAAAAACAATGGTGTGCTTGGTTTTAACATAACTTTATTCTTTCATGAGTTATTTACAAGTTTCTGACCACTTATAAAATGTGTTCAATGTGCTGCCCATTGTGTTGGATTAAATGTAATAATAGGAGTGGCGCTGTCTTTAAACCAACAAAGTATACGTGTTAAATATAAATATAAATACTATGTGCAAGAAAGGTGCTTTCCAATGTAAAGAAACGCAAAATCCATAAACAATGCCTTTTATGGCTAATACTGAAGATGTGTATCAAAATGATTAAAAAATGATTATTAAGAATGCAATAATTCAAATGTGCAAAGAACCCTGATTTGATAGTTTAAAATGTGAAAACTGGAATAAATAAATGAAATTTTTTTTTTTTTTTTTGTGAATAAAAGGTTAAATAAAGTGGATGTCAAGTAAAAGGTGAATTTTTAAAACATCAGATTCTGAGTATTAATGGGTATGCAAATATATACAAGAGAGTTCAGATATATTTCAGGAGCTACACTTCTTGTTGTTATTTATCTTAGGTATATAAATCAATAAAGTGGATATACAGTCACACAGGCGTTATTGTGAAAATTCTAAAACATATCCTTACTCCTATGGTATAAGCAAAAACACAAAGGTAGACTGTAGATATCAAATGTCCGTAAACCAAGCATAAAATGGATGTCAAGATCAATATATGTGAATAAAGTGGATGTAAAGTCACACAGGCGCTGCTGCGGACAATTCAAACCATAACCTTATTCTAAAAACAAAAACAGGATCTAGATGTCAAATGTCCGTCCGGAGTCCGTGAG
>BLSH010538984.1:252464-278033 GCA_018402905.1 Glandirana rugosa
CCAACTGATGTGACACGAGGACGTAACAGTACGTCGGTAACGACTTTACACACCTACATGTGTTATTCACCATATTACTCTGACGTTCTCTGGTCGTAGTTTCACTGTTTTCTTGTATTTTTTCCATTTTTTTACTGTCAATTTTTTTATATATAAACTATCCCTATGTGTCAGGAGATCGTTTGATTTATAGAAGGTCAAATCCCAAATGTAGAGGAAATTGGTGAAGGGCTGGCGGCATACGTCTTACTGCCGGCCCTTCACCGAATCAATAGGACTGACCTGCAGTATACTGCAGGAGTCCTATTGTTCGGCGGCGCGCGGGCCCCCGGGCGCGCGGCGGCTTGTTATCCTGAGGACGTCATATGACGTCCAGTCAGGATAACTAAGCCACTTCCCGGCCGTCATTCTGCATACGGCGGTCGGGAAGTGGTTAAAGGAGATGTAAACCCTAAACTGGAAGATATTTAGTTTGCTAGAGGACTGTGTATCCCTATCAAATATATATTTTTTTAACTGTCATTTTTTTACCTTTTTTATGTTCTTTTGTCACTTTGATGCTGGTCTCTTGCAGTCTCATTATACCACTTATTGTGTACATCCACACATTTCAGCAATGGCTGCATGACAATGCAGGAGCACAGTGTAGTCAACCTATAAAAAGAAGTGCCCAAATAATGATCTGCATGGTAGAAACAACAAGTATTCTCTTAATGGAAATTAATTTAAAATATTGAAAATTAATTTTGAAAATATATTACATGATAAAGAGGGACTCTAGGAATGATCTCATTTGCAAACTTACATTGAGTCATCCTGACTCAATGTAAGTACAGGCGGTCCCCGGTTACAAACAAGAGAGGGTCTGTAGGTTTGTTCATAAGTCAAATGTGTTTGTAAGTCAGAACAGCAACATTTTTTAAGTGTAGCTCCAGCCAAAAAAACTATTTTTCAGCTTTTTGGATAGCATAGGGAAGGGTTAACGCCCCTGTAAGATTTGTTTTGCTGTCTGTGCTTCTGTTCAGAAGATTTCACCTCACTTCCTGTTCCAATAATAATTGGATTTTGAAAATATTAGGTTGTTGTGGAAACAAACCTCGGTGATAAAGCATCAGCGGAGACACATTTTTCCCATAATAACTCCTACAGGAGTGAATTTCCCTTCCTAGGGGTAGATTTCCTCTTACTTCCTGTTGTCTCCCTCCGTTTGTAAGTAGGAGTTATTTGTAAGTCGAGTGTTTGTAACTAGGGGACTGCCTTTATCCATATCTGATATCCAGAGGGTCTCTGTGGATACTGAAGATCACTGTAGTAGTCTGCTCTATATAAGGTGATAGCCATGATCTTTCCATTGCTGCTTCAACAGGTTCCCCTCTGCATACTAAACACAGGACAAAGCAAATGACTCCATGGGGGAGATTTTTTAAAACTAGTGCACACAGAATCTAGTAGATGTGCAATTTGTTTTGTTCTGATTTCATATCTTAAGAAATTTCGACAAATTTGTTAATTAGGAAATATCCAAATTAACTAAAAACCTGTTTAACAAATTTTTCCAAATATTTATAAATTGTAATATTTCGTAAATTTGTAAATTCATAAATTCATAAGTTCGAAATTTGAAAATCCAAAAATTAAAAAAAAAAGGGCGAAAATTTTAAAGAATGAAAATCCGAAAATAAGAACAAAATTCCGAAAATTCTAAATCCGTAAAATTAACTAATAGTAACTTAACCACTTTCTTACTGGGCACTTAAACTTCCCTCCTGCCTGGACCAATTTTTAGTTTTCAGCGCTGTCACTATTTGAATGACAATTGCGCGGTCGTGCAACATTGTACCCAAACAAAATTGGCCTCCTTTTTTACCACAAATAGAGCTTTCTCTTGGTGGTATTTGATCACCTCTGCGGTTTTTATTTTGTGCGCTATAAACAAACAAAGATCGACGATTTTGAAAAAAGAACAACTATAATACATATCCAAAAATAAAAAATAAAAAAACAAATTTATTCATCAGTTTAGGCTGACATATATTCTTCTACATATTTTTGGTAAAAAAAATTGCAATCGGTGTATATTGATTGGGTTGCGCAAAAGTTATAGCAACTACAAACTATGGGAATTGATTTATGGCGTTTTTATTATTATTTTTTTTTTACTGGTAATGGCGGCGATCTGCAATTTTTATCGGGACTGCGATATTGCGGCGGACATGTCTGACCTTTTTGACACTTTTTTGGGACCAATGACATTTATACAGCGATCAGATCTAAAAATAGACATTGGCAGGGAAGGGGTTAACACTAAGGGGGCAGTGAAGGGGTTAACTGTGTTCTCTGTATGTGTTCTAAGTGTGTGGGGGCGGGGCTAACAGGGGCATAACAGATCTATCACAGGGATCAGTAGATCTGTCATGCCCCCCCTCACAGAACAGCAAACCGCCGTGTTTACATCGGCGGTTTCCCGTTCTGGCTCTCTGTGACCAGATTGCGGGTCTCCAGTGGACATCGAGTCTGCCCGACCCGTGGGCACGCTCACGCGAGAGTGAGCCTGGCATGAGCCAAAGGGGAGGACGTCTATTGACGGCCTCCCAACTATTTAGATCCGCGCAGTAGCTGTCAATCGGCTATAGCGTGGATACGAAGAGGTTAACTATTACTAACTATTAAATTATAGGTATTGGAATTTCCTTTCAAATTTGGCTGTTAGTGAGCGTAACGAATACAAATTTATCCGAAGTTAAGAATTATCCGAAATAACGAATTCCATATCTAAATAAATGGAATGTAACAAATTAATAATAATAAATAACAATAATAATAACAATTTTTTTATTATTATTATTATTATTTATTATTAATTCCTTCCATTGCATTTGTTTAGATGAGGCATTTGTTATTTCAAATCATTCGTAACTTCGGATAAATTCATATTCGTTACATTCCCTAACAGCCAAATCTGAAAGTAAATTCCAATACCTATAATTTAATTGTTAGTTATTATTAGTTAGTTAGACATTATTTCAAATTTTCATTCTTTCAAATTTTCTGATTTTCTTTCTTATGTCCGGATTTTCAAATTTTCGGAATTTGCGAATTTATGAAATTATGAATTTTCGAATTTACAAATTTACGAATGTATGAACTTACAAACTTACGAACTTACAAATTTACGATTTGTACGGATTTACAAATGTATGAATTTATGAATGTACGAATTTACGAATTGCGATCATAACGAATTACTAGAAAAAAGAAAAAAAAAACTAATGAAACAAAAATTACAATTTTTTTGGCAGTGCACATGTCTAGATTCTAGTGCAGCTGTGCATAGTAAAAGAGAAAAAAAAAGTGTAACGCTAAAAAGTGACAAAAATGTGAACAATCTGAATAGATATATATATATATATATAGATATATATATATATATATATATATATATAGATATAATATATCTATATAGACTTGAGTAAGGAAAAAAGGCAAAAAAATTGTGTTAAAGATAAATGGGTGCCCAGGGGTGTACCCAAATGGCAAATTGTCCCAAAGTGTTTAAACTTTATTCAAGGAAGAAATAAATATAAATATAAAGCAAAGTTCATCAAAGTCCAACAATATATGTAGGGTTATTCAAATGGACAGGATCGAGATCCGGAACAGTGTAATGCAATCCAATCAAAGATTAAGGTGGACTCTTACCAGAGTTGGTGGACCCCCTCGATCGTACGACCGGAGGGTCAGTCAGGCTTGCATGGTTTTCCACCACAAGGGTCACGGTGTGTTCTCCACAGGATACATAGAATGAAGCTCCTCACCAATATCCAGGGTAAATGATTGTAGTGCCTCCAATCTGGCCGATCGCCCAATCAATCAGGCTTAGAACACTCCTCATAGGACAGGCATGTGGAAAAAGAAGATGTAGATGCCCCTCTTTGGTGCAATACGTCATGACTTTTATTTAAAAATTAGGTGAGTATACAAACAAATAAAAAGCCAGCAAAATAAGATCCAGGTTAAAACAGGTGTCTGTGATAGGTGTACAGGTCCTCATCCGACTCGTTTTGTCTCATTAGACATCATCCAGGGTGTGGGGACCATGCACCCCCATTGCAGTATATGTGGACAACAGATCACCTTACAATTAGTCACTTAATTGTGAAACCAGAAGTGAAATGGAACACTTCTGCCCACATGGCTGCATCGTGCCATTCAAACCTCGCTCTCGGTCTTGGGCAATCCAGGCCCGCCCACCACTAAACATATGGGTGCACAAATGACTGCAATATAGAGCAAACAAACGGGAAGGCCACCAATCGAAACGGACAACGTGCATGTAAAAATTTGGTGCGAATGAAGATTAAATCATCCAATTTACCTGAAGGGCAGCCCGGACCTCCCCCTCCTGGGGATTCACCTTCCATCTAAGACTGCATGGTACCATTTTCTCATTGACATACTGTTCAAGGTATGCAATGTCCCATTTGTGTTGTCATCAGATTCCTGAGTCTGAGGAATAACCCCCCGATCTCAGTGTCCATGTTATTATCCGATGCCACAAAAACACCATCTAGAGATAAGACTTTGGAAGATCTATAATCAAAAACATCCATTCTGAAAAATAAACAAAAAACAAGATAAAGGGGAACCCAATTGCAGCAAAGGTCAACACAGAAACGCAAAAACAAAATATTAATGCGCAAAAGGGAAAAAGAGCAGCATAAACTATCATTAATCCCCTGAGGAGACCCACCTTTTTCCACAATTTAAAGGGCTTTTTTCCATTTAAAAAGGGTAAAGTCTGTGGTCTTAACAGTCTTGGTCGGAATAAAGCTTTAACTTTCACTTCTAATGTTACCAACCGCCAGTATACTATATAACCCTTCTTAACCTGTGCCATGACCAATGTGTTTTATCTTCTGACCTACCCATGTGGGAAGAACTATGTGGGCAGGACCACGAGGAGCTTTTCCAAAAGGGTGGGAGAGCATATTACAAATATCATTGGGGGAATCAAAAAGCACAGTGTTGTGAAACACTATGCTTGGTACCATCAGAAGGACCCTGCAGGCACCCTGTTTATGGCCATAGACAGGTTTGTCCTGCCATGGAGGGGTGGCTCAAAGGTCAGGGGAGTCTCGGGGTTAGAGACCTATTGGATTTATGAGCTTCGCTCTTTCTATACATATGCTATGAATGTGGAGTGGGATATCAATGCCTTTATTAACAGGGCCTGATGTCCCACTCCACCTTCTTGGCCTGCTCTGGCCAAGTTTTTGATGTGCATTTTTCCCCTCTTTTTCTCTTTGTTTATTCAATTGCCTTATGTGTATAATTTGACCTAGGGTTGATTTTATAGGGACAACTTTGAATGACATTCCTCCTCCATCGGATGAGAATGTATTGTCACTCCCAATGATTAAATTTGTTCATTATAAATTCATATCCTTAATTTTTAATTTCAATATTTGGTATGTATTTATATGCTCGATTATGGATATCTTTGTTGGCCCATTTTTACTTTGTCTAGGGGCCTTTGAATGTATCTAAAAGACAAGATTGCTCGTTTTTGTGCATATCGCTGCGTTTTTGTATTTTTGGCAGTAGGTGGCGTTCCGGTTACACTGGGGTACTTCCGGGGCTTTTGTATTTACCTTCCGGTAAATACTTCAACTTCAGAATTTCCAATTCCAGGGTTACGCCTTTGGCCATAGGAGACCTCCCCATCGTATGTATGGTGGTCTGTTTACCTCCGGCCCTCCGGATCTATTTCCGGGTCGGACCAGTGAAGCGGACTTCCGGGCTGCCCTTCAGATAAATTGGATGATTTAATCTTCATTCGCAACAAATTTTTACATGCACGTTGTCCGTTTCGGTTGGTGGCCTTTTCGTTTGTTTGCTGTACAGTATATTGCAGTCGTTTGTGTTCTGGTCGGGGCACCCATATGTTTAGTGGTGGATGGGCCTGGATTGCCCAAGACCAAAAGCGAGGCTTGAATGGCACGCCGCCGCCATGTGGGCGGAAGTGTTCCATTTCACTTCCGGTTTCACAATTAAGTGACTAATTGTAAGGTGATCTGTTGCCCATATATACTGCGATGGGGGTTGCATGGTCCCCACACCCTGGACGATGTCTAATGAGACTAAACTCGTCGGGTGAGGACCTGTACACCTATCGCAGACACCTGTTTTAACCTGGATCTTATTTTGCCAGCTTTTTATTTGTTTGTATACTCACCTAATTTTTAAATAAAAGTCATGACGTATTGCACCAAAGAGGGGCATCTACATCTTCTTTTTTCACATGCCTGTCCTATGAGGAGTGTTCTAAGCCTGATTGATTGGGTGATCGGCTAGATTGTAGACACTACAATCACACAACCGTGACCCTTGTGGTGGAAAACCACTCAAGCATGACTAACCCTCCGGTCGTATGATCGAGGGGGTCCACCAACTCTGGTAAGAGTCCACCTTAATCTTTGATTGGATTGCATTACACTGTTCCGGGTCCCGGTCCTGTCCATTTGAATAACCCTACTTATACTGTTGGACTTTGATGAACTTTGCTTTATATATATTTATTTCTTCCTTGGATAAAGTTTAAACACGTTGGGACAATTTGCCATTTGGGTACGCCCCTGGGCACCCATTTAGCTTTAACACAATTTCTTTTGCCTTTTTTCCTTACTCAAGTCTATTCAGATTGTTCACATTTTTGTCACTTTTTAGTGCTACACTTTTTGTTTCTTTTTCACGTATTGCATCACATGGTCTAATGCAGTGTATGATGCTCTTTTTTCCTTTTGCGCATTAATATTTTATTTTTGTGCAGCTGTGCATAGTAATCAATCAACTTCTAGGTTTTAGCCCATGTTCACATTGGGCCGATTTGGGATACAATTTTAAATGTCAAATTTGCGGCGCCGCATCGATTTTGAAAAGTAGTTAATGTACTACTTTTGGTGACTTCAGGGCCGGTTTGAATAGACGTCTGTGCCAAAACAGATGTCTGTAAAATCACCCCCCGAAGTCGGACTGCATTGCCAGTTTGAAAACCTTTGAGATTAGCATAACGCATAATTTCTAACCCACATCAGTGTGAACCCGGGCTTGTTAAAGCATAATTGAACAAGCTGAAGTTAGAAACTGATTGATTACTATGAAGAGCACCAGGTGCTGTGTACACAAGTTTTAGTAAATCTACCCCCCCCCCCATGTGTTCAGAGTACAGAGGCAAGCCACTGTAAAAACACCTGGATGATCATGGTTATCATTATACATAACATTGACTTCTACAGTGATTTTCAACATCCCTAGAGACCCTCCAGACATCAGATATGGATATTAACATCGAGCCAAGCTGGACCAATGTATATTTGGAAAAAGATCATTCCTGGAGCTCTGCTTTAAAGCTTATTTGAGAATTTAGTGCTTAGATTTATGTAAACTTTAATACCCTGTGTTTTTTGTAGCATTTTTTGACTGTTAGATAACATATCTCATGTAAACATGAACACAAAGAAATAAATATTGTATGAGTTTTATTTCATCCTACAGACCCACACTTATGAATAATAATAATAATATGTTCTTGTTAAAAAAAAAAGACAAGACACCAATAAATAGCTTTCTGTATCACATATTTATTTCTGATGTTTGTGTTCTGCATGTAGTTTTCCTTTAACTTCAGAAAAAGGAAACATTCATTGTGTAAAATACATAAAACAAAGTATTAGCTTACAATATTAAACATAATCATTGCAAACATGCAAAAGGTTATTTAGACAACAACAAACAATATGTCATATTTTAAACTGACAGGTTTCATGGACACTTAATAAAGTCTAATTTATAAGCCTTGCTTCAATTTACTTTACCCTCGTTAATCTTAGTTATCTGCATCTGTCTGATCTTGGTAGGCTTTTCTCTGATTATTAAACATATTATTCATCACTAAATGTTTTTTCTGAAATTAACATTCACATATTTTTATATATAAAGATTTGCTATTTTATTGAAAACATCTAGAAGATGAACATAAAAGAAAAACAAAATATTACCCTAAAAAATTTACCTGTTTACTTTAATTACTCCTGAAAGATAACAGTACACTTCCTGGTATGTGAGTAGCCCTATGCCTACAGCCTTATAGTTGTATATACTGTATGCAGTGTGAAATCTGAGGATATTGCTGTCCTTATTGCTATAGTATGGGAAATTTGGAGCAAGATTGGATAATGTCACTACTGTGCTGCTCACTGTTCTCCTTGCTGGAGGCCCTGACGTGAGGAAGCAAAGTGCTGCCTCTGTTGCATTAACCACTTACGGACCAGCCGCCACCGTTTTACATCTGTACTTGACGTGCAATACTGTTGTTATGGCAGCAAATAGCTGCCATAACCCCTGTATCCTCTTAAACGGCGGGCAACTGGCTTTCAGATAAAAGTGGTCTCTGTGGCAAATTCACTGCAAGATCACTTTTATCAGCAGCGGGAGAGGTGCCCCCCCTCCCAACAAGCTCGGGTCGTCTCCGCGGGTTACTGGATCCGTCGGTAGTGGTGAAGATGATCCGATCCTATCCCGTGAGAGGCCTGGAACCAAGTGAGAGAAAGATGGACCCCACTAGGCTCCATAACATTGAATGACGGAAACAATGTCAAATGTCACTTCCGCCCAATGGTCTTAAAGGGGATTTTTTTTTTCTTTTAACAACTTTTTTATTTTTAATGCATTTAAGTGTAAATGTGAGATCTGAGGTCTCTTTGACCCAACATCTCACATTAAAGAGGTCCTGTCATGCTTTTTTTTCTATTACCTGGGATGTTTACATTCCTTTTAATAGGAATAAAAGTGATCCAAAAACTATTTTTAAAAGGACAGTGTAAAAATAAAAAGTAAAATAAATAAGAAAAAAAAATTAAAGCGCCCCATCTCGCCGAGCTCACGTGCAAACCACACATGTGAGGTATTGCCGCGATCTTTAGAGCAAGAGAAATAATTCTAACACTAAAAAACTGGTAACCTGTAGAAATTTTTAATCGTTGCTAGTGGAGAATTTTAAGTGCCAAAGTTTGTTGCCATTCCATGAGCAGGCGCAATTTTGAAACTTGACATGTTGGGTATCAATTTACTCAGTGTAACATTATCTTTCACAATATAGAACAAAATTGGGCTAACTTTACTGTTGTCTTATTTTTTTAATTCAAAAAGGTGTATTTTTTTTCCAAAAACATTGTAATTGTAAGACCGTTGCGCAAATGCGGTGTGTCATAAAGTATTGCAACGACCGCCATTTTATTTTCTAGGGTGTCTGAAAAAAATATATAATGTTTGGGGGTTCTAAGTAATTTTCTAGGGGGGCGTGACCGGATGTGCGGGTGATCGGAGTAAGCGTGGCTCGTGGCCCTCTCCCCTCCGAGGATGACGCGGTCAGTGAGATACAGCAGAAAGTCAGCGCGCACTTAGCCGAGCTCCTACCCCCAGCTGCGAGCCGCCCGACAGCTTGACGGCGGAGAAACAACCAGCCACCAAGTACAGCCACCAAGTACAGACCGTGGCCCGTCGGGGCTATCAATCGCGGGAATACAGTGGAGGAGCCGCACACAACCAGCACGAGAGCCAGACGCCGCGGAAACATCCCTATGCACAGCCTCAGACATCACCAGTCAGACCAGCTCGGAGCGGAGGTGTAGGAGCAGGAGACCCGCTCGGCTCCAGTAACATACCTACTACTTGCGAATTGGCTGGTAGGATAAACCATACAGGGATTGTGAAGAGAGTTATGGTAAACCTCTAAGGTATGGAATGTTGCTTATGTATCTGATAAGGTGCGTAGAGATGATTGTAATGCAGCTCCCGCTTGATATTTTTGCTAATCTGAAGGTGAGAAGTTACCCCAAATCAAATCTTTAAGTACTGTCTACTTCTTGAATGCGAGCTAAGCGTGTCTGTCTGCACAGCAGACACTAAGCACTGGTAAACTCCACTACCCTCCAAGATCGGAGGATAAGGCAGGGTTAATAGCCCTTTGTTGACTATCGCTTTGCTTTTTGCTGCCCTTTTTGTCTTTTTTTTTTTTTTTTTTTTGGTTCTTCTCTTTTTTTCCCCATTTACATATGGTGCTTCCCCTCTCCCCCACCTGTATAAAGCACAAGAAAGGCTATAACAAGGAAATAAAACCTGTTGGGAATAGGGGAGACGGGGGACCGTTTGAGATAAAATAGCGAGCTGCTTGACGGCAGCTCCCTGTACTATACAGAGACAGACGGTTTGGCAGGCATTGGCCATGGTGCAAGGCCAAAAGCCGCACAGCTATATAGCTACCAAAAAACAGCAGTGAAAACCGGCGGTGGGAAGGCCAGAAAAAACGGTGACAGCACGAGTAGCAATACCATCAAAAGGGCTCCCTTACACACTAATCCCTATATCCAAGCATGAAGGGCCCCCAGGAGTGAACCTGGTGCAAGGTGGACGCTGTGGGTCTTCAAGATTGGTGGGAATAGCCGAAATTTAAATGAATGCTGAGTAAAAAAACGTCCAAAACATACAAGGAAGAGACCAGATATACCCGGGAATAGGAAGGACGAAAAAACAAACAAAGGCCCGGTGGAGCCCTCCTAAGTAGGTCCCTAAAAAGAGGCCCAGGCCCCGGGAAGACGGGTGGCAGGACCCAATAGGGTGGAAATTGGTAGGGGCACAGTGAGAGGGTGCTCCGTCAACACCCCTAGGCCACTCGGATAGACCGATATTACCACACAAACAAAAGGAGTAGAAAACCGAGAAGGTCCCCACCGGTGGCAAGAGGTGTAAATAAAGCATGGTTAAGGAAAAAGGAAAAGAAAAGAAGAATCAGACAACCATTGCACAGGACAAGCCGGCCCACTCCCCTGTAAAAGGAGGGGTTACTCCTACAAAACAAGCCAAAAACACAACAGGAGGATCGGTAACACGGGAAAGTCAAATAAAAGGGATAAAGGGAGATCAGAAATCAGAACCCCCATTAACAACAATGGCAGAGAAAATGGATAAAGGGGCAGAGCCGACCATGCGGGAAGTATTCGAGGCAATAAATACATGCAAATCAATGGTGCAAGAGCTGAATGAACAAGTAAAGTGCTTAAAGGAGGAAATATGCCTGATTAGACACGATGCACAGAAAACGCAGGAAAGAATGAAGGAAATGGAGGGACGGATCAGTCAGAGGACGACATGAGTCCAATAAAGAAAGAAACAAAGCTTCTGGAAAAGAAACTAGAGCCATACCTGGCGAAAATGGAAGATATGGAGAACAGGCTGCGAAGAAATAACCTGCGAATAGTAGGGCTTCCGGAAAGAAGCAAGGGGACGAATCCCATAGAGTTTATTGAGAATTGGCTGATTGGAAACTTTGGGAGGGAAGAGTTTTCCTCGTTTTTTGTGGTGGAAAGAGCCCAGCGGGTGCCATTTAGACCCCCCCCCCCCACCAGGAGGGAACCCAAGAACATTTATGATCAAAATCCTTTTTTTCAGAGATAAAGAGATGATCCTGCGGAAGGCAAGGGAGAAAGGGACCTTAACCTATAACGGGAATAGGATCTCAATCTATCCGGATTACTCGCCGGAGGTACAAAAGAAACGAGCAAAATATGTGGACATTAAAAAAAGGCTTCAAGAATTAAAAATTACTTACGCGATGCTATACCCCGCAAGATTGCGGATAGTGGTGGAGGGGGAAATAATTTTCTTCAAAACTGCAGATGAGGCGCTGCACTGGCTGGGAAAGAGTAGAATGAAACCCCAGACATCGGGAGGAACATAAGAAAATTTAACAACGAACGCTGGATGCTGTATCAAATCACTATAGCCTATCCTTACACTACATACAAGGGGGGAGGGGAGGTGGGTCGCGGTATGGGAAGTTAGGTGGGGTGTTAGGGTGTGTCTGCTGGTTTAAAGCTAAGTGCAATATGGGGAAGAGCACAGGAACGTGGGGGGAGAATTGGGAGGGTGGTTGGGGTGGGGGGGTGGGGGGAAGGAATGGGATGTGGGGAAGAGTGCGGTCACAAAAAAAGCCCAACAGGTGGACCCCAGTGGGGTCGTGTGTGTGTAAGAGAAGTGTGGGTGAGGTACCCCCACCCTGGACTCCAGGTGGGGGCGAAGGTCGGGAGCAGAATGAATGAAATAGAGGTAATGAAGCAGATGGGGAAAGAGAGGGCTACTCTTAAAGTAAATAAGAATCAAAGTAGGAGCACTAAACAAAAAGGGAACACGAGTGTACAACACAGAATACATGGAGGGGTATTGAAGCAAACGGGGAAGGAGAGGGACACCCCAATAGTAAGCAAGAAACAAAATAGGAGCACAAACCAAAAATGGGAACACGAGTGTATAATGTAGAATTTTTGCGGCAACAAATACACATGGGGGGAAAAAGTTTAAATATGATTAGGTGGCATAGAGGTAGAAACAGACTAGGGGGGGCGTGGCCTGGCGGCGGAACGAGCGGACGTGTCTCTGGAGAGCTCCACTCGAACAGGACACCATCCAGGGGCATCCTTCCACCCTGTTCAAGGGAGAGAAGCGCATCTCCCTCAGAACTTTGCTCCTCTTCACGGCCTATCATTTAAGCCCAAAATCGGGTGCGGCCGAAAATCGAGGCCGCGGCTTTTGCGGCCTACCCGTGACGGACCACACGACGAGGCCCCCGGAGCCTGGAGCACCCATCCACCCACCCAGCACATCTAACCTCCATCCCTGGGCCCTAACCTGCTGGAAATCGTGCCCCTCTAACCGCAACTCGCTCTATTTAAAGGGGAAGGCCTAGTAAGATCCCAGGATGGAGGTGTGAACCCCCACCGCTGCAAGCCGAGGGACAAACACCAGCTACAGAGAGCCTCTCATAGACCTCATCATGGGGAAAAAGACAGACACACCGCCTCCAGCCCCCTCCAGATCGCCCAGGGACAGCGAATCGCAAAGTGGCTACAATATACCGGACATGTTCCGATCCCAACCACGGGAGAACCCGCTATCAGGTAGGGCCTCTGCACCAAACACCCGAGCTCCCAGTCCCAACGCTACAGGAAGCAACCCGGGACACGCTCATACAACAAACCCTGGCCCTTCCCAACCGCTAAATTTACAAGATCTCCGCATGGTTGCGGAAGATATCAAAGCCACCTTAGCCACGGCAATTGCGGACCTCTGACATGACCTCCAGGCGACAAATACACACATGGACAACATAGAAACTACCACGACCCGCCATAATGCAGAGCTACAACAACTCCACTCCCTGTCGCAAACTCATGACTATCAGATCAGAGACCTTCATCGACGCATCGAAGACCTGGATAACCGGGGACGAAGGCATAACATCAGGGTACGAGGCATTCCTGAAACAGTGGAACCTACACAAATCACCCGGGCTACCATATCCATCTTTAACGACCTTTTAGGCCGCCCGCCAGAAACTCCATTGGAGTTTGAACGACTTCACAGGGCCCTACGACCGAGAGGCAGAGACACTGACCCGCCCAGGGACGTTATCTGCTGTTTAGTCAACTTTAAAGTAAAAGAAGAGATCCTACGACAAGCAAGACTACGCCGCACACTTCTATTTCAAGGGCACGAGATAAAATTATTCCAGGACCTCTCGCCCATAACCCTGAAACACAGAAGAGACCTCTGACCTTTATTAGAAGCCCTACGCACCAGAGGGATACAATACAGGTGGAAATTCCCCTTTTGCCTGTCGGCATCCCACCAAGGACGCTCTGCTTATCTCAGGGTCCCAGAGGAACTTCCTGCCTTCTGCGATGCTCTAGATATCCCTCGAGTAGCCGTTCCGGACTGGTGCAGTGATCTGCGCAATGGAAACCTGCCCAGAACCACATCTATGGATACCATTCCGGAGAGAGACGACTACCAACTACGCAGAAGAAGATCCTTGTCTCCCAGAGCTCACGGCCCACCAAGGGGCAGAAGCGCAACCCACATAAGCCCTACAGCCTCGCCAGTACACCGGAGACCACGCCAAGATAACTGAAGGTCCCTACCTCTCCAACCCCGAGACATCGCCTCTAGCCCGATGACACCAAGAACTTCTGCTCTCCCACTCCTTTTCTGCAAAGAAAGCTACTTTTACCAGACTGAAAACTCTCTTCAATAACTGAATGATCCTATCTTCTCTTCAAACTCTGCCTCCAATGAGAACTCCCCCCGAAGAAGATTGAAGACTTACCTCACGTAAGATATAGACCTTGAGAGGCTTCTCCCCCCTTTTTCACCCTTGGCCCTGCCCATATCCTGCCTTGAAGAACACCTTGGAGGAACTCCAGGCCTGATTCATGGACTACAAGACCCGAGAACCTAGTTAATACTCACCCCCCCACTCACTTGCCCCACGACCCCAGAGAAGCCTCATAAAACTGAAATCTTGAACACCGATTAGACCTTTCACCCCAACAGAGACACCTTATAAGCCTCCTCTACAAAGAACGCCCTCCTGTCGAATGAACTCCAGGTGTTGTAAGCCAACCCAGAACTGGAGGCTTGACTGGTTATACACCCTGTTTAATGCCCAATGTCTCTCGCCTCCTCTGTTGGATGCCTTCTTTCTCTACCTTTTCTTCCTCTGTTGCTTCTCTTCTCTTTGATCTCTTTTCTTTTTACAGATGGTGGAGACGCCCCCCCCCCCCGGAACCCCCGAAGACTGGAAAATCCATAGCAACAAAAACGAGAATGGCTTACTGCCTCCATCTTCATTAGAAGAACTACATCCACATATACGGGCTCTAAACCTCTTCCGATCCATATACATTGACCTGCCTGAATAACTTCATGATGGAGTACCGGATCTTGGGGAATTACCTCCGGGGGCGGGCGTACTCCCCATCAGTTGTTAAGAGGTAACAATCGGAATATCAAGGTAACCTGACCATATCTCTCCGATCTTCTTGTAGATTCTTCTGTTCATAGCTAGGAGGGATGGTTGCCCACCGGGACATTGATCCAGGGGGGCAATTAAGCCCATAGTGTAGTAATACATACTACTAGGTCTCTGACATACAGACCTTTTTCCATGTTCCTCGTTAAGGTTTTAACTGCACAATGTTATGTAGTGTTAACTTACTTGTTAGTCCGACTCGCTGGTAAACCTGGCTCACGGATATAGACATACCATCTGACACTAAATTAGCCCCATACCCCTTACCCCAATACCCGCCCCACTCGTGTGGTCGAGATAATCACATCTGTACCAATCCAGAAACATACCCGGGAGATATCAGAATCGATAAAATACCCCTATCTGAAATCACGTGCGCCAGGTGCCACCAGGTCGGACAAGTTTATGTTCTATTTTGTTACTAACGTTCCCCCACTCTGAAGACAACATACCAAGGCAAACGACCCTCCCTGTAGGCAGACAATCTATAGACCCCAGTCCTACCCTACACAACATCAAGGATCAAGGCATTCTGAGTTATACTATCAACTTCACAATGCTAATCGACTGTACTATAGCGACCCCTCAGCAAGGTAAATACCAGACCACCCAGACAGCTAAAATGGAATACATTGTACCTAACGACCCCTGACCAAAAGGACCTTTCAGCAATGCCCCTGGCAAGCTAAGATAAACCACTCCCCCTTTAGCCAAAGCAACCTTACTCGACAGGCCAAGATACACAACCTACTTGTGTTTGTCCCTCGGTGAAGCAGAATCCAGTGCTTCTCGTACACCCGCCAACCGACCTCAGACACTCCTCCACACAGCATTTGCCCTCACCCCTGTGACAAGGGTATGAGGGTTAGCTGAACCCCCTCCAGACGACAACACTATTTGGATAGTAGAGCCGACTACACGGCCTACTACTGGTAATACACTCTCCCACTACACCCCCCCCGTACCCACCCCCCATTTTCCACCTCCTCTTCTCACCCTATTCTCATCTCTTCTCCCTCCTTCGTCCTGGACTCCGTGGGCTCCCCGGGGACTTAGGCCATTGGCAAGATAAAAGACCTCCATATTGATACTCTAGACCTCAAATCCCTCTAACCCATACACACACGCCCTCTTAGACCTAGCGAATAGTTACAGCTGGCACAATCCACAGACAACAATGACTGCGTCAATTCACCCATCTACCCAAACCCCTTTGAAGATAGTTTCCCTCAACGTCAAGGGACTGAACATCCCAGAGAAACGAAGCAAGGTCCTTGACTTAATGCATAAGCTTAAAGCAGATGTCGTCTTTCTCCAAGAGACCCACTTCAAGACTGACCACATCCCAAAAATAACGAACAGATTGTTCCCAACTGCTTTCCACTCCACTAATGCTCAGGCTAAGACCAAAGGTGTCACCATCCTCATCTCTAAAAATACCCCTTGGCACTTCATGGACTCTCACCTAGACACAGAGGGAAGATATATCCTACTTAAAGGTTGTATAGGCAATACCCCCGTCACACTCGCAAACATCTACAGCCCCAACAAATCCCAAGTCAGCTTTTTCCGGAAAGTCACCCAGGCGCCAACTGCATTTCAAACGGGACTTACAATCTTCGGGGGGGACTTCAATGTAGCTCTTTACCCCCTTCTCGACACGTCCTCCAACACTTCCTATCTCCCATTTCGAGCGCTACGCCAAATAAAGATCCAGCTTCAGGATCTCCTACTCCACGATGCATGGCGTACGTTGTTCCCCACCACGAAAGATTACACCTATTTCTCCGTGCCCCATAACCGATATTCAAGGATTGACTATCTGTTTTTGTCACAAAAAGACCTCCCTCTACTCACACACGCATCCATCGAACCGATGACCATTTCGGATCATCATCCGATTACCATCACCCTGTCTCTTCCTGAGGAACGCTCATTCACAAAAATTTGGCGACTTGATTCGTCTCTATTAGTGACGGATCCAGACAAACTACATATCCAAGATAGTATCATTAGATACTTTCAAGAGAATAACACCCCAGAAGTTCACCCTCTTACTCAGTGGGAGGCCCATAAAAGCGTGATTAGGGGCCGCTTCCTAGCACTTCAGGCCACTCGCAAAAAAGAAAAGCAAAAAATCACAAAGACCTGATTCGCAAAATCTATACCCTAGAACGAGCTCATAAGAGGTCCAGATCAGACCAAGACTATAAAAACCTCACGCGGGGGAGTGCGCATGCGCGAAGCTCGGTGATGGACGCCTAACACCAGAGCTCCGCGCCCTTCCAGCAGCCAGCGTTCCCTGCAGCGTTCCGACCGGGACCAGCATCCCACCCGCGCCTCGACATCTTCATCCTCACACCAGGGACCATCACGGGAGGATCCGGGGACTTTCTGAGAGAAAGCTCAGCGCCGGAGACCGAAGAGGGATACCGAGGCCGCGGCTCCTAAGATGGCGGCGGTAAGGTGCTGACGCCTCACACACACTCATTCCTGCAGCATCGCAGACGCTTCCTCGGCTCCAGCCCTCCCAGGGATCTTTGATACCCGCAGCCCTCTACAGCACGGGCCCCCTGTTGGAGTGACCCTCACAGATTCTGCCCCATCTGCTACGGCCTTACCTCAAAGGCCCCTCCATTACCCGACTGGCTATGTCTACATGACGGTAGGGCCTCTGGCAATCTCATCTCTGGACTGGGAGATATACTACACCCAAGGAACTGAATTCATAAGCAACTTGGACCTGTACTGCCGGCCTCTCTGGGAGAATTTTTATTTTTTCTTGATCTTATTTCACTTAGCAAATTTATTGCCCTGCTGACAGCTCTTCTCCTCTCCTCCTCTGCGGCCTATATAGCCTGACAGATCATACTCAAGATCTCCCTCAGCCTCTGGGGAGTAATTCTGCCTCATTCTCATAGCACAGTTGTGCCACTGCCTTTTCATACTGCATGTGGGCCAAAACCGTCAAACGCAACCTGCAATCTCAATACGGACAGACCTCACCTAACAATATGCCTTTTGAACAACAAGCCTCAGAGGGGGCACCCTCAGAGTTTCCAGGCTCCCCAGTCTGGGATGACACATCTCACCATGCCTCCATTGGAGGCGACACTGACCCCTCCATTCCTCCTTCACCAGCCTCCACCGCCTCCCTGCTGAACCATACCATAGAGGAGATTCTGCAGTCTCCTGGCACGGAGCAAGACACTCGTGCCCTAAACCCTAGAGGCATAGATCCTCATCCATTCCAGGCCCAAGACACGTCTCTCATGTTCCAGAAGTTCGCTGCTCTTCTTGACAGAGGCCTGGCCCAGACAGCATCAAGGATAACATCAGAGATCAAATCAGACCTTCATATGTTAGGGGCCCGCATAGAGGAAATGGAAACAAAAGTGGACTCTACTGTCACCCGAGTCAACCAGAACTCTAACATCATTCAGGAACTTCACACATGCCTGGAGGGGGCGCTAGCGAAAATTGATGACTTAGAGAACAGGTCAAGGAGACTCAACTTTAGAATAAGAGGGCTACCTGAAGAAATCAAAAATATCCCCGAAGCGGTACAAACCCTAATGAAATCTCTCATTCCGGACATCCGACCTCATAAGATGGAGCTAGACCGGGCCCACAGGGCCCTGGGCCCCCTCCGCTCAGATGGTCTCCCGAGAGACATAGTGGTTAAACCCCACTATTACAGCACCAAAGAGGAGATCATGACGAGAGCACGTGCTTTTCCCCAGCTCAAGCTTCTAGGTCACTCGGTGCAAATCTTTGCTGACCTCTCTCCCTACACTATCCAGAAACGGAGGTCCCTAAAACCACTTCTCACTTTGTTGTCTCAGAAAGATATCAAGTATGGCTGGCAATTCCCTTTTGGGCTGAAATTTGACTTCCAAAACAAAACACATAGATTTTCATCTTTTCAGGAAGGAGAGAGGCTGCTGCAGCAGCTAGGGATTCTATCCAAAGATCCCCCCTCTCCAATGCAAACCTCTGCCACGGGACTGTCCAAACGCCCTCCTCCCTCAAGTCCTCTCACCACTCTCTGGCAAAAGCCTAAGCTCAAGAAAGCCAAGGAAGGCCTACCACCCTGAAAAGATCTTCTGGTCTTCATCCCTGGTCAACTTCTTTGTACACCGATCCTGATTTATATTCTTGCCCTAAGATGTGGCGAACTTCCCTACAACAATGCCTTTGTTTTTCCGGAAGGGGGGAGGGGTTCGGACTTTTCTTGGATCCCTTCACCCCCATAAATTTTTAGTGACTGGATCCCTGATGGACTCTGAGGAACTATCCCCTATCTCGGGGGGTCCTTTCCACATATGTCTCCATGCAGCAGCTATGTCCATATATATTTTGCTTCCTGGAGATCGCCTACCCCTTTTTATTTACTCTTTTTTGCCCTCTTTCTGTTTGGGGGGTTAGGGTGATGCACCACCTTAGTCCGGGTCTTGCACCACAATAACTTCACAATACAGTCAAGGTGGCCTGGTCACTTGACTCCGGTCGGAACTTATCTTCACTTGATGTTATTTGCGTTTTGTTTGCTTACTATTTTTGCTGTTTTTTCTAGCATAGTACTGGGAGCACGCTGCCTGGAATGGTTGCTGGCACCTCCTCCTGCCCTTGGTGAATGCACTTTTGCATTATCTGGGTCAGGACGCTCCCACTTTCAGTGTGGGTGATACTGTTTTACCTTTGGAGTATGTCACTCATACTCACATTGCTTCTTCTCGCTATCAACCTTATACTAATCTTTTCTCTCCCCTTCTCTTCAGGCACTTCCTCTCTCTCCTGGTGTCAGGTTTGGAATCTCCGCCCTTCAGGTATCCCAGCTCATGTCTCATCTCATTCGGGCCACCCAGGTGCTCCTCCCTCCCTCCTAGGTATCAGGTAAGCGATTGGGGATCGGGATGTCCCCCTCTCACTAGGCTCCATGGCTGATCACATCACCACCAATCTCCGCTTACGTATAGCCTCACACAACATTCAGGGACTGAACTCCCCAGTTAAGCGAAAAAAAACTTTCCAGTACTACGCTGCACAGAAGATGGATGTGGTCATGTTACAGGAAACTAATTTTCCTTCCTCATACTCTCCATCCTTTGTGCACCGTTCATACACTACCTGGTTCCTTGCGAGTGCACCGAATAAGACCAAAGGGGTTGGGATCTTTTTCTCACGCAACACTCAATTCTCTTGTTCAAAGGTACTGAAAGACCCAGAGGGCCGTTACTTGTTAGTCAAGGGCCTCCTGGACAATCAACTTTATACATTCATTTCATATTATGCCCCGAATAAGGGACAAGCAAAATTCTTTGACTCCCTCTTTACTGCCACCAGCTCCTTTGCGGCTGGAATTGTGATATATGGGGGGGACTCAAATACGGCCTTTGACAGGAGTCTTGACAAATCGCACCCTCCAGGCAGGGACCAGATAAGCCCTTCGAGGCAGTGCCTGAAGGTAGCCAAAAAAATCTTTAGCCAAGGCCTGGGGAACATCTGGAGGGAAATGAACCCCTCTGTTAGGGATTACACTCATTTCTCTCACCCTCACCAGACATTCGCTAGAATAGATCATCTATTCATACATAGCATTCATATCCCTAGGGTTAGCAAAGCATTTATCAAAGATTCTGCGCTCTCCGACCATTCTTGCCTTGTTCTGCTATTACACAGATTCGATGCTGCTCAGAGACCATTCTCTTGGAGACTGAATGCCTCCATACTTAGTAACCCTGCCCATACCAAAGAAATTAACAAAGCCCTTAAGGATTATTTCCAATTGAATGACACTAAAGAGGTTTCCCCGTTGACTCTATGGGCTGCGCACAAATCCACCATTAGAGGGACACTAATACAACTCTCCTCAAGACTGGGGAGAGCTAAACACATAGAGACACAACGGTTAGAGAAAGATTTCCTACTTGCTAGCTCACAATACAAAGGCTCACCTTCCTACTCCTCACAAGGTAAGCTAGAGAGAGCCCGTACGGCCTTGAACCTCGCCCTTATGACTAGGGCAGAAAAACAACTCAGGTGGGAGGGAGGAAAATTCTACCTCCAACGAGATAAAATTGGGTCCATGTTAGCTCACAGACTGACGCCTAAAATGAAACTACACACCATCCCCAAAATTAAAATTCAGGACGGCTCTCTCTCCCAAAATCCCCAGAAAATTCTGGCTGCATTCCAGAAATTCTATGGGACCCTTTATAAGGGAGATAGAAAACAGGATCAGGAGGACAAGACCCGTTCACTCTTAAACTCCCTACATATCACTTCTCTAAAGGAACAGCACAGGGATGAACTAGAGGCCCCTATATCAGTGGAGGAGATTAGACAAGTCATCAAGTCACTGAAACCCAGCTCGGCTCCTGGCCCAGACGGGTTCGCAGTCCCATATTATAAGCATTTCATAGACACGCTAGCGCCCTACATGGCACGCTTCTTCAACCACCTACGGGAGGGTCATCCCCTGAATCCTGACCTCAACTCCGCATTTATTTCAGTCCTTCCCAAGCCCAATAAGGACCCCTGCATGATCGAGAACTATCGCCCTATTTCCCTGATTAACAACGATCTTAAGATCTTAACGAAAATATTAGCTAACCGCCTCTCCAACTTCATAGGGCAATATGTTCACAGGGATCAAGTGGGCTTCATTCCGGGCAGACAGGGCCCGAACCAGATCAGAAGGGCGATCGATATCATATCTCTTCTTCAATCAGGCTGGGATGGAGGCCCCCGCCAGGAGGGCCTCCTCCTATCCCTTGATATGTCAAAAGCGTTCAATTCGATCTCCTGGCCGTTCCTTTTCCAGGTCCTACAACGTTGGGGCTTTGGAAAAACATTCATGAATACAATCAGCGCCCTCTATTCCTCCCCAGAAGCCAAAATAAAACTGCAGGGCTTTCACTCCTCTTCCTTTCCAATCAGATCAGGCACACGGCAAGGATGTCCTCTTTCCCCCCTCCTATTCGCCTTGGCCATTGAGGTACTGGCCATCTCCCTTAGGGATGACCCAGACTTCCATGGGGTCTCCTGTGGGGATCAAATTCATAAATGTGCCTTGTATGCGGATGATGTCCTTCTTTTCATCACGGACCCACATGTCTCTATTCCGGTGATTAGCAGGATCCTTGATGAATTTGGCCTAGCATCCGGTTTACAGGTGAACTACTCCAAATCTGTGGCTCTCAACATCAACCTACCAGACCACATAGTTGACTCCATTAAAAGCAATTTTCGCTTTAGGTGGGATACCGCATCGCTTCCTTACCTAGGGGTGCACCTAACACCTTCCATAGCTAATCTATACTCAGCGAATTTCCCCCCTTTGTATCATAAACTTCAATTGGAATTAAAAGAATGGGAGAAGTTAAGGATCTCTTGGCTAGGGAGAGTTAACTCCGTGAAGATGAATCTTCTCCCCAGAATATTGTACCTCTTTAGGTCTCTGCCTATAGCGGTCCCCAGGGCTCCATTGAAAAAGTTCCAATCTAAGGTCATTCGATTCATCTGGGGCAAAAAGGGACACAGACTGAACAAAGAAACCCTGTTTAGGCCCAAGGAACAAGAGGGAATTAATCTTCCCAACCTCACATGGTATTATCAGGCAGCGCAACTAGCCCAACTTTCGTCCGTATACTTTAAAGATTCTCTCCCCGATTGGGCTTGGATGGAAAGGCTTGCCATCCCTAATCACACCATTGACTTCTTATTATGGCAACCCCCAAAGGCTAGACCCCCGATATTAGCCCCTACCTTATCTCACTCCTCTCTCTGGGACAACTTGAAGTCCTCTCCCTCGCTAGTCTCCTCATGGAAACCGCTCTCCCACCTATTCCACAACCCCCTCTTTGTTCCGGGGTTGGACATCTCAGAATTCGCTGGTGGCTGGACAAAGGCCTTTATAGAATTGGCCACTTTGTTAACTCCAGGGGCCCCCTTACGGCGACTTATTGCACAAGCAAATTAGACATGTCCAGTACGGAACGATTCCGGCATATGCAGATATCTCACTTCATCAGGGCCCTGTGCAGGAATGACAGCTCTCCTTCATCGCTTACAGCATATGAACAGTGGTGTGGTCAGCCTATGGAACAGAGGGGGGGTATTTCGGTTGTTTATCGCGCTCTGGCCTCCTCTCCCGGCAAAACTAAATACATGAGGGATTGGGTGGAGGAGCTCGGAGTGGAGCTGAGCCTTGAGTCTTGGCACAGAGCTTTCTCGGCCTCCTCGAAGGGCCTATGTAATACCGCCATAGTTGAGGCAAACATTAAGGTTTTAACAAGATGGTACCTAGTGCCCCTTAGGCTTGCCAGGATGTTCCCCAATTCCTCTCCTCTATGCTTTCGCCAATGTGGCATGTCTGGGTCCATGATTCACATCTGGTGGGAATGCCCCAAGATTAGGGGCCTATGGAACAAAATGTTTCACTTAATAAGGAAAGTTATGGGTCTCTCAATACCAAATTCCCCCCAGACGGCTCTTTTTAATATGTTTGGCTCAGCTATACCGAAATTAACCAAAAGTCTCATATCCTTTATCCTGTCGGGCACCAAGTTATCGGTGGCCAGAGCCTGGAAAAAACCCTCGGTCTCTTTTCTTCAGACTAAGAGGAAAATCTCTTGGATTATGACCCAAGAGAAGATGGCTAGCATTCTCCTAGACTCAGAAGAGAAACATGACGCAGTTTGGGAACCCTGGCTAGCCTATTTGGCCCGGACATAAAATATGCTGTATTGGGTGGGGATCCCTGACCTGACATTGGGCTTTACCCTTTGCTGACACCTCTTTCCCCCTGTTTCCCCCTTCCCCTTGCTTTTCTCTCCCTACTTACTCCATCTGCCTGATTTCTTCTCTCTCTTCCTTCCTTTCCTCTCTCTAGACCTGTTAAGAGTGCCCTTAATGGGACACAGTCTACACTGAGCGATGGAAGGGTAGTCAGAATGCAGTATCTAGTGTCACCAGGAAGAGGTTTGACCCTTAGGGCACCTCCTTTCTGGGCACCCTGGGTCCCTTTTCATTCGCTCTGCAAGCCAGTTGGCTCGTTTTGTATCACATGTAGTTAATCGCATCTCCTAGCACCTCTGTGGAGGTCCGGGGCCATCCAGCCATCCTTGGTGGGGGGGTCATGAGCCCCTCTTCTTAGGGATGGCCGCTCCAATCGGAGTGTAGCGATTTTTCGCGGGCCAGGGAGACCCCACCTGGGTCTGCCCTATTAAGGGCAGGACGAAGGGGGGGCGGGACCACCCTTCCCTCGGGACCGCTGCATAATATGTTCCCATTTGGGGCGCGGTCCTTGGGGGTTGGGGTGATGTCGCTCATGAACACCCCTGACGCCAGACAGGGGCCTTGCCCACAGTAGGGTCAGGGCCTTTCCAGATGGTTATTTATCACTCTATGTTTAACATTTGATAACCTTCAGTTTGGTAAAATGCCTCAGACTCCTTTAGGTCTAGATTGCATCTTATTCACTGTATTTGTATGTATGGTTATGACCTTTTCTTCAATAAAAATCCATTGAAATAAAAACCTCACGCATGCACGAGAGCTTCTCAAGGAGGAGATAGACCGCAGAACCAACCGAAAATTCATTCTAAACCAAAAAATCTTTTATGAATTTGGCAACAAATGCGGCAAGTTTCTGGCCAGAGCTATACAACAAAAAAGGGCCGCCTCCCACATCCACACCATCAAAGATTCGCACGGCAAAACATACACAAAAAATACTGACATCGCCTCCCAGTTTGAAAAATATTATTTAAACCTCTATAATCTCCCCAAATATAATACTTCTCCCAACGAACAATCTAAACACAAGATGGTCATTGAAGAATTCCTCCTCAAACATTGCCCGACCCCAATAGACCCTGAAGAAGCCCAGCTCCTTGAGAGGCCTATTACGGCACTCGAACTTAAAAACGCATTAAAACAAACTAAGCCAGGTAAAAGCCCAGGCCCGGACGGTCTCACTTCGGCATACTATAGAACCTTTATCGACACCCTATCCTCCCCATTTCTTTCAGCCTTCAATTCGATCCCAACCTCCACTCTCCCATTTAACCGCCTCTTGGAAGCCCACATCACAGTGATCCCAAAAGCAGACAAAGATCCCACCTCCGTTACAAGCTACAGACCAATTTCCCTACTAAACGTAGATATTAACCCCTTCCTTACCCGGCACTTAAACCCCCCTCCTGCCCAGACCAATTTTTGGCTTTCAGCGCTGTCGCATTTTGAATGACAATTGCGCGGTCGTGCGACGTTGCGCCGCTAGTCTTTACCGCGTCTCCCCTAGTTTATGGTGGTTTTCTTTCGAGATAAACACCCTTTTTTTCCTGCGTTTAAAATAAACCCATGTTGCAGCGTGCTGGCGCGTTAACAGTAAGTTTTACGCTGTCGCGACTTTCGGTTTTTAACCAGACCCGTCCTCCCCCCAAATTCACGGCCCATTCCTTCCCCAATTATAGATGCAAATCATCCCTTTAACCAGACATCGAACATTGCCTCCACCCTAGAAACAGACGAAAACCCTAGTGACACTACACCCGAAGGTTCTCCGCCAATTTACCCTCTCACCTCCAACCCTAGCTTAACTTCCGACTTTCTTTACCCCTCCTATCCCACAGCTATTT
>BLSH010538984.1:278696-290290 GCA_018402905.1 Glandirana rugosa
GACGAGACAGGGATGCCCCCTCTCCCCCCTCCTCTTTGTCCTCACCCTAGAGCCTTTTTTAAACTACCTACGTACCACAGATGAAATCAGGGGTATTGAAGTCCCTGGGAAGACATACAAGGTTGCAGCATTCGCTGACGACTTACTCCTCTTCCTACAGGACCCACATACCTCCCTACCTAACCTTTTTAAGGCTCTCACAACATTCCAGCGTATCTCTAATCTCAAAATTAATAGATCCAAATCATACGCGCTTAATATATCTCTCTCTACAGATACAGTAACGCAATGCCAAAGAAATTTCCCGTTTCAATGGAAAACAGACGCAATCAAATACTTAGGGATCCACCTGACCGCCCATTCAAAAGAACTTTTTAGCAGAAATTATCTCCCCTTGCTAAAAACAATTACAGAGGACCTCAAAAAATGGGACAATCCACATTTCTCATGGTTTGGCCCAGCTGCCATACTCAAAATGAATGTACTGCCTCGTATTCTCTTTTTGCTTCAGGCACTCCCAATCATACTCCCTCAAACTTTCTTTGCATCATTCCGCAAATGCTGTTCTACCTTCCTTTGGAAACACAAACACCCCAGGATTAGCCAGACACAACTCATCAAACCTAAATCTAAAGGGGGTATAGGACTACCGGACCTCAAGCAATATTACTGGGCCTCCCATTTGACAAGAATCGTCAACTGGAACACCCACGGGGTGACTAAGAACTGGGTCCATATAGAAAACGCTTTCTCCCCGACGCCACTTAAATCGACACCTTGGTTACCCGTACACACGGTCGCCCTCGCTCTTAAACAACACCCCCTCATCAGTGCCACATTAGGATGCTTTAAAGAGGTCTGCAGGAAAACAGACCTCTCAACCAATCCGAGCCCTCTTACTCCAATCATGCACAATCCTGCCTTCCCTCCGGGAATGTCCAACCGATTCCTGAATGGAATATGGCCCCTTCCTGACATGTACGCCTCACACTTCTATAAAGATGTAGTTATGCTAAGCAGAGAGACAATTCAGACATGCGATCCAAACACTCCAATCACGCCATGGGTGTACCTCCAAATTCGCCATTTTTTAAGAGACACCAATAGAAATTCTGCTCTTTCCAGACCCCTCACCCCCTTCGAAAATCTCTGTTCCCAGACAACAACACAAAACCACCTGATTTCCACAATTCATCATATGTTTTCTATATCGACTCGTCCTAACTCAGGCGGAATGTGCTCAAGCTGGGAGAGAGACCTACAAATGACATTCTCTGATGCACAGTGGGAAAAAATGTTTACACTAGCTCACAAATGCTCGCTAAACGTTTCAATCCAAGAGAATAGATACAAACTACTCACACGCTGGTACAGGACCCCACAGCGGTTACATAGATACAACCCAGCCATACCTGAAACATGCTGGAGATGCTCCAGTGAACCTGGCACCTTACTCCACATTTGGTGGACCTGCCCAGCAGTGCAACAATTTTGGACCCAAGTGCATGACTTGATTACTAAGATTTCCACTTACCACCTACCCCAGCACAAACCCTCCTTCATCACACGACGCTTCCAACACATAGGTATCGGAAAACTCTGGTAGCACATCTACTCAACGCAGCCAAAATGTGGATCCCCACCCGATGGAGATCTTCATCCCCCCCAACAATTCACGATTGGCTCTCCCGTGTCAACCGCATAGCAGATATGGAAGGGCTAATACAGATTGCTAGAGACTCTCCTTCCAAATTCTCCCACACATGGGCATGCTGGACACACTTTAAAACCACGGAAGAATATGCCTCCTTGATAACCACCCGATAGATTACTCCCTGACAACCAATTCGAGACCCCGGCCGGGGCCCCTGGGGGGCCCGGCGGTGGGGGCCTGGGAGACCTGGACGAAACGCACTGTATACTTCACCCTCCCTACCTCCCTCCCTTTCTCCCCCCCTTCCTGATTCTCCTCTACCTCCATCTATCTCCCCCCCCCCACTTCTCTCTCCCCACTTTCTGCACCTACTCAGGCAACGATTGACCACCATAAATCACTATGTACATTCACATACAAATTGAGATCCTGCTTTTACATTCCCACTCAACGTCAACATATCTTCCACAGCCCTCTCACAGGCCAGACGACATAGCACCCCTAAGCTACCCCTCGCCCCCCTAAATGAAGCACGGACTGCTCCGAAAAAGACCTAGACCATAACAGAACATAAGTACCAACCCCCTCCACGAAATTCAAGGGCTTATATCCCACCCCTCTATAGAAGTAATACGGAGCGAAAAGCTACACCTACCCACAGCCTTATGATACTGCAGACAACTAGCTTGTTAAGACTAGTTGGAAATCGGGTAAGGTAGACAATTCGTAGAGGCCACCGGATGATGGCAGCATTCTTAAGTAAACATAACCATGCGAGCATTGTACTGTCATAATTAAGGCATGTTTTAACCGATCCCATTTTGTATGTAACATCATCTTGACTTATGTTTGCCGAGTATATTGTACTGAATATATACTTCCAATAAAAAAATTTTCTAATGGAAAAAAAAAAAAAAAAGAAACAGACTAGATGCCAGCTGACAAATGGCGAATATGTTCATGGAATGTAAGAGGTTTAAACGATACAGGAAAAAGAGGTGCAGTAGCAGCAACAATCAAACAACATAATGTAGTAATAGCATGCATACAGGAGACACACTTAGTAGCAGAAACAATTAGACACCTGGGTTACAGGAGTTTTCAACAACAATACCACTCAACACATTCTGCATAATCACGTGGGGTAAGCATCATGATAAAAACAGGGGTCGCTTTCGAGAGTAGAACAGTCAAAAAGGATAACGAAGGCAGATACATTTTTCTACACTGCATGATAGAAGGGAAAGAGCTGATATTAGCTAATATATACATACCCCCACCCTTTAAGCCTGAAGTATTGACTAAGCTGGTCGCCTTTACCGCGGATAAGCCCGGGATCCCGATTCTGGTGGTCGGAGACTTTAATGGGGTTATATCCGAAAATATAGACAGATTTCCAAATAAAAAAATGTTAGCCCCAGAGAAAAGAGCACATTAGCACAGATTATAGAAGAAATGGAATAAAAGGACTTATGGCGAGTAAGAAACCCCGCTGAACAGCAATATTCATGCTACTCAAAGACATATCGCTCCTTGTCAAGGATCGACTTGGCTATAGGGAATGAGCTGATGCATGAACAATTGGGTAGTATCAGCTACGCCACAAGAGGGATTTCAGATCATTCCCCCTTGATAGTTGGGATTAGACGGGAGGTTAATTGTGGATATAGAGAGTGGAGGTTGAATCCCCAGTGGCTCGGAATAATAAGAAACCCAGAAGAGGTTGGAGAGCAGATAAAAGAATTTTTAAGTAAAAATGAAGGAACAACAAAAATGGGAATAGTTTGGGACTCACTCAAGGCCTATATTCGGGGAATAATGATACAAGGGATCGCCAGATGCAAAAAACAAACCAGAGATTGTGTAAACAGCACAAGAGGCAGAATGATAGAAGCAGAAAAAACGTATATACAGGAACCAACAGAGGAGAAACGCCAGGCATGGGTTAAGGTACAAGAGGAATATCGTCAGCTCCAACTAGACAAGGCAGACGCAGGCTCAGGCAAAGAGATTTCTTCGAGGAGGGGGAAAGCGTAGGACACCTATTGGCGACGTTGGTAAAAAGCAATAAAGGCGCGAGCAGCATAACAGCGTTAAAATCGGAAGGGGTAGAACTATAATGCTAGCCCAAGAAATAAACAGGGAATTTAAGAACTTCTATGGGACCCTTTATAGTACACAGGGGCAGAACTCGGAGATAGAGACACGAGGCTTTCTATATGGAATGGAAATCCCGCGGCTTACAGCGGAAGACAGGGATAGCCTAGAGGCCCCATTAACTGAGCGCGAACTATGGGAAGTAATCAAGAAAATGGCGAACCAGAAAGCGCCGGGACCGGATGGTCTTCCTACAGAAGTCTATAAAAAATACGGCGAGATTCTGGTCCCGACGCTGTTAAAAGTATTTAACAAGGCAAAAGTGGAGGGAGGATTGCCTGAGTCAATGCAGGAATCGACAATTATTGTTCTCCCAAAAGAAAGAAAGGACCAGCAGAACATAACATCCTTTAGGCCAATCTCCCTCCTGGGAGCTGACGTTAAGATTCTAGCCGGTGTTCTGGCAGCAAGACTAGGTAAAATAATTACAAAATATATACACACTGATCAATCTGGCTTTATGCCAGGACGGGCTACATACACAAACATTAGAAGAGCGTACCTGAACATGCAATTGCCAACCCTCGAGGAAGGCTCTAGAGCAATCCTAGCATTAGATATAAACAAGGCATTCGACACGGTGGAATGGCACTACTTATGCCAGGTAATGGATAGATTTGGCATCGGCCCAGACTTCACGGGTTGGTTGAAAATGCTATATGCTAGGCCAAGAGCAAGAGTAAAAACAAATAATTATGTTTCAGAACCATTCACGCTAACGCGTGGAACAAGACAGGGATGTCCACTGTCACCGATGCTATTTGCTATGGCGATCGAGCCGCTAGCAATAGCTATTAGAGCTTCCAGGGAGATTAAGGGCTTCCAAAGAAATTCGGGGGAGGAGAAAATAGCTCTATACGCTGATGATTTACTAATGTTCTTAAGCAACACGCAGACCACGCTAGAAGCCGTCCTGAAATTGACTGAGAGATACGGGAAAATCTCCGGATTGCAAATCAACTGGGGAAAGTCGTATCTAATGCCAATAGACAAAGATAAGGAGATAAACAGGTTTGCAAACATACAACAGACTGATAAAATAAAATATCTAGGAGTATATATTACCAAAAATCCAAGACACTATATAAAAGATAACCTTGAGGAGCTAATAAAGAAATTCAAAGAAAAGAGCCGTGTGTGGAGAAGACTGCCACTGTCAGTGGTGGGTAGATGCAATTTGAAAAATGATTTGGCTCCCCCAACTAATCTATGCCTTACAGAACTCACCAGTATGGGTTGCGAAGGGGTGGTTTCAGAGAGTGGAAGCAATATTCAGAGAATTAATATGGAAAGGGAGGCAGGCCAGGATTGGACTGCGGGTGCTGCAGCGGCCCAGATATAGAGGAGGTTTGGCGATACCACATCCGTGGAGCTACTTTCTGGCGACACAGGCGGTGCATCTGAGAGGCTGCAACACCACAGATGGGGGCGATATGAATATGAAATGAATAAAGGATAAAACGAAACATAAATCAGGAATAGAAGTATTAGAGGCCGGGCAAAACCCACATGAGACCCCCACCCATAAACTATGCATTAAGGTTTGGGAGGAAATAAAGAAATTACAGGGGTATCAAGGATTTACAATCTTCTCCCCAATATGGGATAATAACAACATACAAGAAACATTAAAGATAGAACGTAATAAAGAATGGGCAAGCCAAGGAATACTAAGGCTTGCCCAGTTGTACAAGGAGGATACCATAAAATCATTTCAAGAACTACGAGAAGAGTACGGGGTAACCAATAAGTCCTTCTACACATATTTGCAACTAAAACATGCATTGGAGAGACAGTTTAAAAGCGACAGCTTAGAATGGTGTGAGTTAAATAAAATGACTAACTTAATAAATGAAACTCGAGCAAAGGGGACCATAACAGAAATCTATGGACAGCTGAGTGAGGGCATAAGGAATGTAACCAAGGAACAAATATGTCAGGAGAAGTGGGACCGAGATGTGGGGGGAATAACAGAAGAACAATGGATAAGAATCCTAGAGTTATGCCCAAAAGTGTCTATGTCCCCATCCCAGAGAATCTCACATCTGATGCTAATACACAGGACCTACTATACACCATCGAAGCTATTTAGAATGGGCTATAGACCAGATTCAAAATGCCCCAGATGTGGGGAGGAGAATGGTAACTTTATACACATGTTATGGAGATGCCCAAAACTCTACCGATATTGGACAGCAATAATGGAAACAATTAACGAAACCTTCGAGATAGAGCTGGAGAAAACTCCCAAACTGTGTATAATGGGATATATTGCTAAGGATAAGATGCCATATAAAAAGCAAATACCAGTAATCAGGTGTCTATTTCTTGCACGAAAATTAATTGCTAAAAACTGGGTAGCAGTAAACCCCCCATCATTATAAAACTCGGTTAAAGAAGTAGATAAAACGATAGAGAATGAAGAACATATACAAAAGAAGAGAGGAGGCAGTGGACTGCATCAGGATAGATGGAAGCAATGTATAAATGGTAAGGTTGGGGGAAGAGGGAGAGGTGGACGGTAGAAATGGAGAAGAGGGACAAAGAAATACACTAAGTAAATAAAGTGTGCCCTAACAGAAAGAGGGTGAAAGTGGAAGTATGAATGTACAGAGCGAAGGAAGTTCAAATAAGCATATTCAAGACTACATGCTTCTTAAGCTCGGTATGGGGAAGAGCGGAAGGGAGATGGTATGAGAGATGGGATTAGTAGATAACGGGGAAAAGGAAAATATATTCTATTTCATAATAAAAAGTGCTTCTTGTCCACAAATGATGTGAAGTAGCCAGCACTGGATTGATCAAACCAGTATGAAAAATACAAGCACTGGCGAAAGACTGACGTGGAATAAAAAAAAAAAAGTAATTTTCTAGCAGAAAAACTGATTTTAACATGTAAACAATACCTCTCAAAAAGGGGCTCTGTCTTTAAGTGGTTAAAGCAGACCAATAATTTTATCGGTCTGCCAACACTCTGAAACCTGCACTATTTCCATGCAGTGTATGAAAATACAGTGTAGTGCATAACTGTGAAATGTGGTGCTCTGCAACAGCATCACAGTGCATTAGAGTGCCACGGAAAATGAATGATGTTGCAGTGCACTAATGCATATAATGTGAATTGTCATGCACTGCATTTCTGGTACAACACATAGCCCTAAAGTCGTTGTAAACCTCAGACATGTAATATGAACAAATCATATCCTTCTATATATATGTACTTGTCTCAATTAAAAGCACTAAGTATAATTTCTGTCTGCTGCTTTGTTCCTCTGCTATCAGAATGATTCACTTCTGACAATTTTTCCTGATGCCAAGAGAATAATGTTGACATGGGAGGGACCTCCAGAAGATTGACAGCCTCAGCTCTGTTTCTCGGTGCTGTGCGAAGGGGGTGTGTCTCTCCCTTCCAATAAGTTCTCAGACCTCTCCTAACTGAGCTCTGCACTGTGTAACTTCAGCTCTCTGCCCCCCCCCCTTTTTTAACTCTCAGACAAGCTTATAAATTCAGTGCTGTGAAGAGACAGATACAACTTATGTAAGAGGATTTTTTTCATCTCTGTGTATCAACGGGTACATGTAAGGGTTTTCAACCACTTTAAAGGTAAACATTTTAAAAAAGATGAGCTTACATTTACATGATTGTAATTAAGATGGCTGCCCAATCTTATACCATTGCCAAATTATTTTATGTATTCAAAGAAAAGTATTCAGGTCTAGGCTGGGTTCACACTAGTGTGAATTGGATACGGATTCACCGCATCCAATTCGCAATAGCAGGAGACTGTGACCGGTTCTCTGTGGAGCCAGTTCACACATCTCCTGTACAGGGAGATGTACAGGGGTCCTGTACATCTTTTGGTCCATTTCTGGTCTGAATTCAGCCCAAAATTCAGGCTGAAATTGGACCTGAAACGGTGAGTGGGGACACACCTGAAACCTGCTTTGAGCCTGAGCATGCCGCAGGGTGAATCCAGCCTAAAAGTTTATTTCCACTTTTGCAGTCAAATTTGACAAATCCCCATTATATGTTTTGTGACAGTGCTGTACCTTGTCCCGATGTAAGAAAGGTTAGATGCCATCCAGTGTTCTCACTTGTGCAGGTTGAGTGGTTATGGGATGTCTGTTTCAAGTGGAAAAATTAGTTTGTAGTTTTCTCTATTGGTAACTCCTGGATTGGGTCCACTTTTTAGTGGAAACCAGCATCCTAATTGTCCAGTTGTGCATAGGCTTTTTAGTAAAGGGCCTGGCTATTATTCAGGGATCCTTCCCCTTGAAGACAAGCTGTTGCATACTTTGTGAATAGACACTGGTCTCAACTCAAGGAGAGGTGAGCTGACCAGATCATCAACTGAGAAAGGTATTGAAAGACTGTGGGGTCAATTTATTAAAATGAGAGAGAGTGCAAAATTTGGTTCTAACTTCAGTTTGTTCAATCAAGCTCTGCAAAAAAAAAACCCTGGAAACTGATTTGTTTCTTTGCAGAGCTGCAACAGATTTTTAGTAAATCAGCCTCTGTATGTAATTAGACTGGAACCTGGGCAGCCCAAGTTGGGAAATGTGTATGTCACAAGGCTGAAAGAACACAGCATACCCCTTAGCACATTCTCATTAACACAGCATAAAAAAAATATTTTTTACCTTCTAGATGTGGTGAAGGTGCTATGGCTGATTTTAATAATTGCTTGAGGTTCTCACAGTGGTTCTGTCCCCCCATAGATCTCATTAACACACAATGCAGGAGTCCACATTCAAAAGGTTTAGCTCTTTGTTAGGACAGCCAGGGGTTAATTTACTAAAACTGGAGAGTGCAAAATCTGGTGCAGCTTTGCCAAGAAACCAATCAGCTTCCAGGTTTTTTTGTCAAAGCTTAATTGAACAAGCTGAATTTAGAAGCTGATTGGCTATCATGCACAGCTACACCAGATTTTGCACTCTCCAGTTTCAGTAAATCAACCCCACAGTGTTCACATTTAGTTTACAGCTGATCAGTTTCAGCTGGTGCTCTATTTCTGGGGGGTGGGCAGCAAACAAACCATCCAACCCCCCCTTGTTCGGTCGGTCAGTTGGTCAAACCCCCCACCCCCCGTTGCTCACCCGTCTGCCCATCAGCCCCGCACTTACCCCATCCAGTTCGCGGGCAGCTTCCCCCTGCACCTCCCCCCATGCTCCCGGCCAATAAATTTGCTTCTCCCCTTGGCCAATTAGGTCTTAGGACCCGCTTCCTGGTTGGCCAGGAGGAGAAGCAGGAAGACAATAGTGAATATTAATTTGCTATTGTCACACAACTGGGTGGGTTTAGGGCGCAGTGCTCTGCATCCCCCAGCCCACCTTTTTTGAAGCCAATTAGAGCCTCAGGCTCTAATCACATGCTTCAAAAGAAAAAATAACCCAATTGAAATCTATGCATCCAGTGCCCTGCATGTAGATTAGGGGCCCGGCGCATGGATTAGGGGGCGGCGCCCCTGTGCTCCTAATGGAGCCGCCGCTACTGCAGCTGATATTGATGACTGCAAATACAGTACAGACAGGGTTAATTATGTTAAACATTAGTTAAAAATGTAAACAAAATGTAAAAAAAATAAATATTTTTTAAGTTATGTTATGTTAATGGGAACATGTAACAAATAAGTAGGTGTTTAGTATTCAATATTTTTTATTGAGTTTTCAAGTCCAGACTTTGCGTTACAGTGGATGATATATGGAATAAGATACAACATTAATATAATAGTTAAGTTCAAACCATATATGTATAGGTGTATCCACAACTGGGGTGGTAGTGGGAAAGCTCCAGAGGAGAAGGGGAGGGGGGAAAGGGGGGGTGGGGGTACCAGCAATCTTTCTCAGGAGCTTAAATTTCATCAACTAGCAACATTAACTTTGCATTTTCAACAAAGACATTAGTATTATACATTCAACAGAAGTTGTTAAACTTGTACAGTACAGCTAGAGTGGGACAGCCAAGAGTACCATTTGCAGAGGAATTTGTCCATGACTACATTTTTTCTGCCTATTATTTTTTCCATTCTACATTGCAGCTTAGGGTCTGTTTGTGTTAACTTTAGAGAAGGAGGTTCTAAAGTTTTCCACCTTCTGGTGATGTTCACTTTTGCTGCCAGCAGAAGGTGTATAATTACATCTCTGGACCTGGGGGGGGGATTTTTCTATACCCAAGCGGAGTAAAGCTAGCGATGGGGATGGTGCTGTGGAGGAGATCGGTGATATAGAGGAGATTAGGGAGAAGGTCTGCCTCCAGAAGGAGCTGAGGAATCTACAGAACCAGAGTAGGTGTGCAATGGTTCCTACACATCTGCAGGTTCTCCAACATGTGGAGGGGGAGTTTGGGTAAATCTTAGATAGTCTGTTGGGCGTTAAATACCATCTGTGTATGTTTTTTTGATAAGTTCACCCAATGGTTGGAGCAGTGGGATGCTGCGTATGTATATTTGAAGATCTTCTGCCACCTGGGAGGGGTTGTGGTGAGAATTAATTCTGTCTCCAATTTCCATAGAGTGTTGATCTGGAATAGAGGTCATTGATCTACTGGGGCTGCATATATTGTGGATATGCCATGCTTGGGGAATGTGGGTTGAGAGTAAAATCTATAGAGTGTTTCAGGGATAGGAGCTGTTACTGGGAGTTTAAATGCATTTAGATAGTGTCTGATCCTTACATGTGTGTAGGCATCAGTTTCTGGGAGATGGCATTCGGTTTGGAGGTATTTAAAGGTTTTCAGGGTGTTTTGAGAACTAAGGTCTAGTAAGGAGTTGATTCTATATGTAGATGTTATCCCAGTAGGTGTTATCCCAATTTGGCTGCAAAAGTGGAAATACATGTTAAGTATAATTCCACTTTTCTCAAAAATAAGAGCCTTTCTAGTTGAGTTAAATACACTGCAAGGATTTTTGGAAAAATTGTTGCAAATTCTTACCTATTTTTGCTCTGTGGAGAACAAAATATTCACTATGGTCGCTTCCTAAAATGCATCTGAGTAGAAAAAAAATAATGCCTTCAACTGCAATGATTACAAAATAATGGCCTGTTTAGAAAACTGCAAAAACATATTGGAAAGAAAAGGTACTTTTTTTTTAAATACTTAGAATTTTATTGGCATCCAAAACTTGGGGATGTCAGCGTGCAGCTAATACAGCAACGCCCAACTGCGAATATCACCACATCCCAAAAGTGTAGAACATGCATATCAAGTTTAAACGGGACTGTGCAGGTAATAGACGCAGGTATAGACTTGATCATAAAAATATTATTTTATTTAAGTTATCAATAGAATAAGGCCCAACAAATAGGGTCTTCTGTAGAGTTGAGCGAACCCGAACTGTAAAGTTTGGGTCCATACCGAACTTTGGGGTGTCCGTGACCCGGACCCGAACATTTGAAAAAAGTTTGGGTTCGGGGTTTGGGTATTTGATCCCGCCTGTTGAATAGCTGCAGGGCAGCCAATCAACAAGTGTTTCACTGGTTTGCCCTTAGAAGCCATCACAGCCATGCCTACTAATGGTATGGCTGTGATTGGCCAGTGCATCATGTGACCCAGCCTCTGTATAAGCTGGAGTCACGTAGTGCTGCATGTCACATGCTCTCAGGCTAGGGAGAGGATGCTGCTGGCGCTGTGAGGGACAGATTGCAGATATAATAACATCTCATCCTGCATTACAGAATGATCTGATTCTGGACTAGGTAGAGATTACTACTACTGGAAAAAAGTTTACAAGCCCAGGCCCAGTGCCTGTGGGGTTTCAAGCCATACCTGGGTTTGAAATGTCAA
>BLSH010538984.1:311928-332416 GCA_018402905.1 Glandirana rugosa
GGGTGGACACAGTGACCGACGTATTGACGGGGGTGGACACAGTGACCGACGTATTCAGTGACACAGGTGGGGGCAGTTATGCAGCCAGTGACACAGGTGGGGGCAGTTTGCAGCCAGTGACACAGGTGGGGGCAGTTTGCAGCCAGTGACACAATTGGGGGCAGTTTGCAGCCAGTGACACAGGTGGGGGCAGTTTGCAGTCAGTTACACAGGTGGGGGCAGTTTGCAGCCAGTGAGATAGGTGGGGGCAGTTTGCAGCCAGTGAGATAGGTGGGGGCAGTTTGCAGCCAGTGACACAGGTGGGGCACATTGCAGAGTCCCCCCCTGCACTTACCCCATCCAGCAGGCAGGATTATTGCAGAGATTCGGCATGCGAGAGCGCGCTGGGTCTGCAGAGTTCGGCACACGGAGAGCGGCTGTCCCCCCCTCGTCGGTCCCCGGGCGGTCATGGTCTTTGTGGGAGCGGAAGTCCCCTCCGCTGCCACAGTGACCCGCCCCCGGCCCCGCATCCAATCACCCTGAGCAGCTTGTTCCTGCAGCCAATCAGCCTATGCATGGCCGCAGGAACAAGCGCACATGCATAGGCTTGAATGGCCGACCAATAGGCTCACTACTTGGCTGTCATGTGACAGCCAAGGAGCCGGAATGAAAAAAAAAAAAAGAAAGTCAATGTACCGGCGCCACCTGTAGGTGGGCGGGGTTGACTTTTTTTTTTTCTTTCCTCTTTTGCCGGCGGGGAGGAGGCCCACACCAGCCGCCGCTGAGAGTGAAGATTTTCTCTGGCCTGGGATTCAGGAGCCATCAAGCCTGAGAGAGCTGATGAACTGAAGTCTGCTTTATGACTGAAACAGAAGGTTTGCATTGTCTTTGTTTTGTGGGTGACTGGGAAAAGCCCTTCATCGCTCAGTTAGGAAAACTGGAAATGTTTAGTAAGAGAGTGGGTAGCAAGGATTTACTTTCTGTTTTGTTTGTTTGATTTTCATGCAAGCTTTTAAAATAAAACTGGCTACAAGTCCGCTTTTAAGGAAACATGCCATTTGGATTGCCTTTTTCCCAGGGAAGGTGATCTCCATTGAGCTAACCCCCCACACTGTAAATATTTTTCCACTTCAAAGGTCTAGCCATTGTCTTTGCTGATCACATCTCACATAGGTTATAGACAGAAGCCTTGTTTGAATCCTCCATTCAGGCTACACTAAATATACAATTTGCTATGTTTAGTGTCCAATTAGGGTGCATTATATTAGTCTTTGTACAGAAAGAATCAATGTGTATTTTTTGTGCATTAATATGGTGCAGCTGGAGTCAAAGATGATTGACACTAGCTTTCATTTAGTTCAGATGGCATCCAATGCTCTTTTATTACTTTATAGGTATTAGCAATTACATGTGATATATTTAATACTGATTTATATTAATAATACGCTTTTTTTGAGTTTCTCAGTGAATGTAATCAATTAGTGTACTATATCCCATCTCCGTAGTGATTAGCAATAGGAGGACATGGAGGCGGAGGGGGAATATCCTTTACCACTGTGTATATGCCCACATGTGTGACTTTATAATCATGTGGGCTGCATAGATAACAAAAAGCAGGAAATGAAGAGCTTGGAAGAGAACTGACATTTAGCAAACTCTGTAGAGGACACTGGCTGGTCTACACAATCTCAGCCTGCACTGGGGACAGAGAGAAGATGGGAAGAACAGCTGAAGGCAGGATCAGCGAGGTATATTTCACTGTACACAAAACACATGTTTTAGTGGCTTTGTGAGTATGCACACTCTGTTATATAACATGTAATGAGCTTTTTTTTCATAGTCTGGGTTTAATGCCACTTTAACCTAGTTAATAGGGATTCAAACACATTTTTGAGTATCTAGGCTGCTGCTTGAAGTATATTTTTTACTACATTGTTTTCTACTATATTTTGATACAGTAAATACATATTTAATTATTTTGTATGCCTCAGTCCTAAGGGTATACTCATTTCTTACATTTCTTTCCTTTTTAGTGTTTTATATGTAGCACCCTCATGGTAATAGGCACTTTTTGTGGTAGATTTTTGCCAGGAGAGGCAAATTTAGTCAGGCCTGACAAAAAGTGCAGGCCTGAATGTTTTGATCTGGGCAGGGGAGTGGCCCAGGGAGAGCTCGAGCAGGAAGGAACACCCCTTGGTTACTCCTCCCTTTGTTTCCAGAAGGCTCTGGAAAAGGGGATGGAAAAGGAGGTGTAACTTTCTGAAGTATGTTAAGGAGCCCTGACCAATCCCCAACCTGGATTGGCAGGGGGCAGGTCTCCTTAAATACTGTTGTCTGCCCAGCTGGGGGGGTTGTTGAGTGGAAGAGTGGAGATGTAGCAGAGGTTGTTGAAGCCTCACCTGGGAGCCCCCAGTCTGGGGGGTGACCTTGAGGCCTGGTGGCTCAGGTGCAGCCAGGAGCAGAGTTGAATCCTGGAGCAGCACAAGGGAGCAGGAGAGCAACAGAGAGGCTACAGGAAAGGCACTTTAAAGGATCCACCGGTGTTTTTATCAGTGAGTGACTACCTTGGGAGCTAGAAAGTAGACTGGAGCAGGCTGGCAGTGTACAGTGGACAGTCTGTGGAGGTTAGAGGAGCCAGCCAGGGAAGCAGGGTCACTGGGCAGTGGAGCAGGCTGGAGCAGCCAGAAGGGCTGAGGTGGCCTGAAAAAGGATGGGCTGGGAGCAGTAGTCAATCAAACCCTAGCTATCACGAAGGTACTCAGCTACACTTTGAGGGCCCGTGGCATTACAATCTGAGGGCCCGTGGCCCTTGCCTGTAATGGGCGGTCCAGAGGTCCTGCTGATAAAGTGCAGGCCTCAACATCTGCTAGCTAGGTTGGAGGAAGAATTAATGGAGGCTTGATAAATTTCCCTTCAGGCCTAACAGTAGACATCCTGATGACGAAACCCGTAGAGTGTACCGTACTTCACTCGTCACTTCCAGCATAACTTCAGAGTCTCATCCATACGGAGCGCAGGACACACGGCACAGACGTTCTCCAGGATTGGATAATTTTACTGATTGCTATACTCTTGAAATGCTCTTCCTAAATGTGAGTGCAAATTTTACTTTATATCAATAAAATATTGCGCAAGATCTTTTCTCTCTCCTTCCATATATTTGAATCATTGCGGGGAAAATACCTTCCGGACCAGGGATCCAGAACCACTCTTAAAGGCGAAACACCCCTTTTGGGGTAACGTCCTCCGGTGAGTGGTTTGGACACATGGGGATTGCATGGTGTGAAGCACTTCCATAAGAATTCCTTCGCCTTTTGGTGCACAGCCTAATACGAATCACGTGGTGGTTGTTCTCAATTAATATAGGACTTTATCTCAAGTACTCTAATAGACTTACTAAATGCTTTTTTCTCTCAGCAGCCTGCCACAACATTAAGCACAAGGCACTTTTATATATATATATATATATATAATCTTACACAATTTTTAATTGATTTAACTTTAATTTTCTTATAATTTTTACATGGCATTAGTTTAACAAGAAATATATATGATATATAATTTATTTCTTTCAATGGATTGATATTGCACATATTTGATTGAAGCACTTTGCATTTGGTCACTTTCTCCACATACTTTTTTTTCCTCTCTAACACATTTATTGCAGGATGCTATTATGTTTCACTGAAATTTACACATTATCTGTTCTATTTATTTTACTTCGAACACTTTATTGTAATCAACCATATTGATTATCTTATAGTCACATGAACCTATATAATTTTGTAACACTATATCATTTGGCGATACAATTAATCATTTTTATATTATACATGCTACTAGTTGTATGACATTACCTAATACAAGATTACATCCAATAAAGACCCATCTACATTGAGCAGCGCCATATACACCATAATTTACATATATTATTCTATTTGAACCACCTAACTGTGGGGCAATATATATAATTATATCCGCTGCACGGAACAATTCCTCCTCTTTATATGACAGGCCTTGTCTTCAGGATCCTCTGCGCAACTGGTCGCATGTCATTTCCTTGAACTAAACCATCGACTACCTTCAAATGTATGGTGGTCGACCACGTTACCTCAGTGACCAGAGATGGAGATTGCCATCACCTATTACTGCAATGTAAATGTCACTGGATCTATGACTTACGATTGCCTCTTTGAATTACAATTTCAGGGATATGATTGGCAGTAGTAATCTCAGGATTTGTGTGATTGTTTCATCAGGAGTTTTTCTCGGTCTTGGTGTCCTGTGCATTTTGTGATCAGGCTGACCTTGATCCCAACTTAGGTTTCCCTACCCTTACCAGTGGATCATTCTCCCCCTTGATGAGAAGTGATACAATGCGTAGGGTGGGGCCAGTGACATAATTTTCAGTGTCTCGCGGACCCGGAAAGTGGTGAGGAGACGACCAGCCAAGCTTTTTTCACCCTGATTATATATGCTGGTTTCAAGATGTTCATAATGTGAGTGCAATATACGATATTGTAAATAAAAGTGGTATCATTGGCAATATTGCGCTATGAGCATCTGTTTATATATATATATATATATATATATATTTTTTTTTTAACAGAAGAGTTTATTGACAAATTAGCATTACATTTCAGTACAGTTCAGGAAGACAATAAGGTACATATCCGAGTTGATCCTGTGCAGATACTATACATACAAGCAGGGCTATGACAACTAATATCTTTAATAAGCAGTCATGTACCACCAACTCGCAGCTCATAACCAAGATTCCTCCCTGCCTGCCGGACCAATGGCCCGGGGGAGGGGGGTGGAGGGAGGGGACACCAGGAGGGGGGCACGGGGGGCAGGAGGGCTGGACAGAGGGGCAACCCACTCAACTCTTAACCCAAGTAACGTATTCAATTACTAGACCATCTGGACCAAATTTTATCATATTTTTTGGGGCATTGTCTGCTCTCGTAAGTAAGCTTATATAGTGGTAGAGCCGCTGTAACAGATCTCCTCCAGGATTCGCAGGTAGGGGGCTCAGTTGATTTCCTTTTCAGCAAAATTTCCCTTCTCGCATAAAAAAGGGAAAAGGTCATACAGAGCATAGAGTATCTATCTCCTTTCACCTCCTCTATATAGCTGAGCAGAAGCACCTTGGGGTCCACGGGCACCCGTGTGTCGGTTAGGTCACTTAGTGTACCGGCCACCCGCCCCCAGAATGACCCAAGACTAAGGTGGACCCATACCATATGCCAGAACGTACCCTGTGCAGTTCTGCATCTAGGGCAGGTACTCTCCCTGTCAGCGTACATGCGGGACAGTCTCTGGGGGGTGTGGTAAGCCCTATGGAGGAATTTTAGTTGTATATAACGATCTTTAGCTGCTATCATAGCTGGGATATATGTCAGGATGCAGTTGGACCATTATTCCTCCCCCAAGCTTGGGATGTCCTCCCGCCATCTATCCCTAGAAGCTGCAGTCTTGGTGTCGTATGCCACCGTGAGGTATAAGTATAGAGTGGAAAGAGATTTCCCCATCAAGTCGGATATGAGGAGGCGCTCAATGGAGTCAGATTCCAGTGTTATCCTCTGGGGGAACTGGGCACTCAGGGCATGCCGCAGCTGCCAGCATCGAAAGATAAAAGAGTTTGGGAGGGAGAATCTATTCTTAAGCTCTCTAAACGCAGTTGAGGCATGACCTGCCTCAACTTCACTATCCCTTTGGAGGCCCACACCGAGGGGTCTGGGATTGTCTGCAAATGGGATAACATAGGGTTCCCCCACAATGGCGTATGTGGTGACACATGGAAAGGCCTCCGGTAGATGGCCCTGGCATCCCGCCACACCCTCAGGGTGGTTTTCATCGTATTGCTCAGCCCCCTGAACACCAAATTGCTCAGGGCAGCATAGGAACCCATAATAGACGCCTCCAGTGTCCCTGCCGTGTTTTTGGGGGCCTGGGAGAACCACCATCTCACTGTAACCAGGACTGCTGCCCAGTAATACAACTGGAAGTTTGGTAATGCTAGTCCTCCTCCAGATAGGGGAGGTACAGAATGCGCCGTGAGATTCTGGGGGGGGGGGGTCTCCCGCCCATATGAAGGGAATTATTATGCTTTTTAATTTCCTAAAGAAGGCCTTTGGAATCAGGGTTGGGGTGTTGCGGAAAAAATATAAGAGTTTGGGCAAGTAAATCATTTTTATTAGATTGACTCTCCCTATCGGGGACAGCGGCAGGGAGCGCCATGCTGTACATTTAGTGGTGAGCTGGGGCAAAAGGGGATAGACATTCCGCTCCAGATAGGCTGCAGTAGTAGCCGTGATTCTAACCCCCAAATAGGTTAACTCAGTCACCCACTTAAGAGGGGTGCCAGTGTCCAGTTGGGGGGTGGAGGGGTGTAACGGGAACAGGACCGATTTGTCCCAATTTATGCAGATGCCTGAGTAACAACAAAACTGCTCAAATAGAGCCAGTGCCATTTTCAGAGATTCCTCAGCATCTGCCAAATAGAGGAGAGTGTCGTCTGCATAAAGGGACAGTTTCTCCTCCAGCAGGGCCACCCCCGAGTCCCCTCACCCCGTTATGTGCCCTAAGCCGGATGGCCAGAGGCTCCAGGCCTAAGGCAAACAGCCCCCGGAGACAGGGGGCAACCCTGCCTCGTTCCCCACTTCAGGGGAAATGCTTCCAAGAGGGTCCCATTGGTGCGCACCCTGGCCTGGGGATGTTTGTATAGTAGCTGAATCCAGGACATACATCTAGAACCAAAACCAAATCTGCTCAAAACCGCCCACAGATACTTCCACTCCACGGAGTGAAAGGTCTTCTCCACGTCCAGAGAGGCCACCAACCCCAGGTTGTCAGCATCTGCCCTGTCTATGTGTGTGAAGAGCCTTCTAATATGAATATCTGTGCCCCTCCCAGTCATAAACCCTGTCTGGTCAGGGTGGACTAGTTCTGTAATGACCGTATTTAATCTAATTGCAAGGATTTTAGCCAACAATTTGGCATCCAAGTTGAGCAGGGAGATAGGCCTCTAGGAGGTGCACAGAGAGGGGTCCTTCCCCGGCTTCAGAATAACCAATGACTACCTCTTCCCTCATAGAGGGAGGAAGAGCCTCCTGATCTAGTGCCCCACTGAACAGGTCCTGCAGCCTGGCGGGCAACTCTCCAGAATATTGTTTATAGAACTCTACCGGTATGCCATCCAGCCTGGGAGTTTTGCCTGACTGCAGTGCCTTGAGCACCCCCAGAATCTCGTCCGACGTGATAGGTTTGTCTAGTCTGTCCCAGTAGGTCTGGGTTAGTTCCGGAATGTCTACATCCCGTAAGTAGTCTGTAAGAGCTTCCTCCTTATAGGTTGCCCATGTGGCGTAGAGTCTCCTATTGTACTGGACGAAGGAGTGGCTGATGCCCTCCGGGGAGCAATGCGCTCGCTGTCATCTCCCTTAATCTGAGAAATCCCAACCCCTCCTGCCTGCTCCCTAGATAGCCATGCCAGAAGCCTACCCATGTGTTCACCCTGCTCAAACACTCGCTGTGACTGTGCCAGTAGCTTTTTCTGGGTCAGGGATGTGCGAACCTCAAGCACCTCCGCTAAAAGTGCCTGCAGTCGGGAGTAATGCTGGGGATCCCGTGTCCTAATGTAAAGAGCCTTCTGCGCACTCACCTCCGATTCTACCCTCCTGAGAGCAGCCCCATGTTCCCTGCGAATCCCGCGGGTGATAGTTTGATATTGGCCCCTCATGTAGGCTTTAAAAGCACCAAATTTAAAATGTCACCAAAGCATCAGCTGAGCCTGCATTCGCCTCCCAGTAACCCTTCATAGCCATCTTGGCCCTCTCCTCCATGCCCACATCAGTCACCCAGAACCTCAAGAGTCTCCACTGGCCCTGCATCTGGGCCGCCAAAGTCTCTAAGTGGAGGAGCAATGGGGCATGTTCTGAAATCCCTCTGGGGAGAATGGCGACCTCCCTAACTCTTGGCAGTGTCCCTCCACCCACAAAGACCAGGTCTATGAGGGAGAAGGTACGGTGTGAGGCCGAGTGACACGTGTAGGCCCGCTCCCCCAGGTGCCTCCACCTCCACATGTCAGTCAACCCATATGTCTCTGCCCATGCCAAGAGTCCGGAGTCGGAGGGGATCGGGGATGACAGACGGTCCACCTCCGCATCAGGGACTAAGTTAAAATTTCCCAAGAGGACAACATTCTTGGTTGCAAATTCTGCTATCTGGGCCGTTATTTTGTTCAGAAGAGACAAAGAGGCAGGAGGCGGCAGATACACCCCGACCAACACCCAGTTCATGGAGTCAGGTAAAGGAGTTTGAAGGGGAGTGTCTTAAGAACCAACACACTGACCCCCCGTGCATAATTTGAGTAATTAGAGCGGTAGTGATGCCCCACCCATGGTTTTTTAAGGGCAAGGACTTTGCTACCCAGAAGGTGGGTTTCCTGCAACACGCAAATGTGTTGGGAATAGGTTTTAATGAACTGGAACACCAGTGACCGTTTGGTTGGGGAATTCAACCCCCTGGTGTTCCAGGACATAATTTTAAGTAAAGACATGATCCGCATAGGGCGAGCAACTGACAGGGTAACAACTGTGGGCCTGGCGACTGAACCCGGACACATATAATGATGTGACAATGCAATGCTGAAAATGTACTTTCATAAAAACAACTGATAAAACATAAAAACTGATGAACCAAAACAGCCCCATATAGGCAACCAGTCCCCCCCACCCCACCCATCCCCGTCAAACTGAGGAGGGCTTGCATCCCCAACAATCCTCAATCAGCTCTCAGGCTGCAAGAAGGGGCCTTGTGCAAAAGGCGATCCCGGTCCCCCAAGATTTGGAAGGGGGAAAAAGTCCTGAAGGCCGTCTTACAATATGTCCTCTCTCCACTGGGCTCCTTAGTGTAGAGCGGGCGAATGAAGGAAGGAAAGCTTGCGGTAACAGAGAAGATCCTGAAACGTCCGTCCCTTATAAGATGTGATCCAGCAATATAATTGAAGAAGTCAGAGAACTTACAGTTTGTTTCAGCTGCACAGAAGTCTAGGAAAGACCACCAGATAAGGTAAGTAAATCATCTCCCGGTTCATCTCCCGACAGAGTCGGGGGCACTTTTCTTGGTTTCCAACTTAACAAAGTTCCATGCACACAACCAGTGCTAGATACTCCAACCAGGTGTGTTCCACCAAGAAGTGTAAAGCCATCTCAACTGAGGGTAGAGCGCCCCAAGCCACTGAGAGCCTTTAAAGGCAGGCGGTGCAATCACTTGGCACTATGGTGGATGGCAGAACAGTATAGTCAAGGTAACAAATAAAAGTACTTACAGACCTCCCGATCAGCGATCCCTAGGAAGCAAGTTCAGCCATGCCGAGGCCTCTCCCGGGGAGTTAAAGAAACATGAGGACTCCCCGTCCTGCACCCCCAGCCTTGCCGGGAATAGGATGCTGCATTTAATGTGTCTAGCCTGCAATGCATCTTTAACCTGGTGGAACGACTTCCTGAGTTTCTGGGTCTCCCCCGAGTAATCAGGAAAGATCATGATCTTACTGTTATGATATCGGATGTCACCCAGTGCCCTAGACACCCGCAGAACTTCATCGTGATCACGGAAGTTGAGCAAGCGGAGAATAAGGGCTCTCGGGGGGGCCCCCGGGGCCCAGGCTTAGGCAGGACTCAGTGTGCCCTATCAACCACAAAGTGCATGGAAAAGTGGGCCTCAGGGAGGAGATCGCGTAAAAAGTCCTCCACAAATGTCACCAGGTGGGCGCCCTCTGCTCCCTCTGCCAGACCTATGATGCGGAGATTGTTCCTCTGATTCCTATTTTCGGTGTCCTCGGCTCTGTATTCCAGCACCTTCACCTTTGTCTGGAGGGTTCTAACAGATGCCGTGCACTCTGCAATGGCGTCTTCCGCATGGCTGACTCTGTGCTCTGTCTCTGTGACTCTGGCCCGGAGTTTGTGTTTCTACACGTGTGGCCGGCTGCACTGGGGTGCCCTCCGGCTGCTGCGGGAACCTAAGCCTTTTCCTCCAGGCACGATGTGCTCCTGCTGCTCCCCGCCTCATCCGGGTGCATAAACATCTGGTCCCCAGCAACATATACCACCAGATCCAGATAAGAGAGGAGTTCGTCCGACGGAGCTCTGACAAATGCGGCCACTCAGGTCGCCATCTTGGACACGCCCCCTTCTGTTTATATTTGAGCTTATAACTGAAAATTACAGAGTGGATAAAGTTAGCCCTAGCAAGTGGATCTCAGATCATACGGATCACAGCAGATGGGAGCATACAGGACCTGGAGACTATATTGAGATTAAAGGCATTTTTTGACTTTATGGTCATATCTAGAGTTGAGCGAACACCTGGATGTTCGGGTTCGGCGGGTCCGGCCGAACTTCGCGAAAAAGTTTGGGTTCGGTACCGAACTTGACCCCGAATCCCCATTGAAGTCAATGGGGACCCGAACTTTTCAGCACAAAAATGGCTGTAAAAAAGTCCTGGCAAGTGCTGGAGGGCTGCAAAAGGAAGTAAAATGGGGGTAAGAGTAGGACAAGTGCCCTACAAAAAAACGGGGATAGGGAAAATAACTTAAAATCAAATAAAAAATAAAAATGGGAAGGGGGGGTGGATGTGGAGAAGGTTGACTAGGCCGTGACCGTGGCAGTGTAGGTGGAAGTGGCGGTGGTGGAGGAGGAGGTAGCCAACACTTTTTGTTGTTTGTTTGTTTTTTTTTTCTAATCGTGGTAGCCCCCAAAATATTGAGGCATATTCAAAAAAACAAGTATACCAATGGCTGTGTGAGGTTGGTCTAAATGTCTGTTCTGCACAAGGTACAGACAAGTATTGTGGGATCCATGCCTGGTTCATTTTAATAAACGTTAGCTTGTCCACGTTGGCTGTGGACAGGCGGCTGCCCTTGTCTGTGATAACGCCCCCTGCCATGCTAAACACACGTTCAGACAATACACTGGCTGCAGGGCAGGCCAGCACCTCCAAGGCATAAAGGGCAAGCTCAGGCCACGTGCCCAATTTGGAGACCCAGAAGTTGAATGGGGCAGACCCATCAGGCAGTACATGTAGGCATGTGCCCACATACTCTTGCACCATGTTGCTGAAATGCTGCCTCCTGCTAAGACGTTGTCTATCAGCTGGTGGTGCTGTTTGTTGTGGCGGGCTGCTGACAAAGCTTTGCCACATTTCAGCCATGCTAACCCTGCCTTCTGAGGTGCTGGTGGTGCCACAGCTGCGTTGGCGGCCTCTTCCTCCTCCTCCTCTGCCTTCGCCTTGTGCTTCCACTGAGCCCCCGGTGTCATTTGGGAATTCCCTCAGCAGCACGTCTACCAGTGTGTGCTTGTAGTCGCGCATCTTCCTCCCCCGCTCCAGTGAGGGAATTAAGGACGGCACGTTGTCCTTGTACCGGGGATCCAGCAGTGTGGCCACCCAGTAACCAGAACAAGTTACAATGTGAGCAACTCGGCTGTCATTGCGCAGGCACTGCAGCATGCAGTCGGCCATGTGTGCCAGGCTGCCCAGAGACAAAGACAAGCTGTCCTCTGTGGGAGGTGTATCATCTGTGTCCTCCGTATCCCCCCAGCCATGCTCCAGTGATGCCCACGAGCTGCGTTGGGTGCCACCCTGCTGCAGTTTCTCCTCCTCCTCCTCATGATCTTCCTTGTGCTCCTCATCCTCCAGAACTGTGCCCTGGCTTGAATATTTTTTACCTGGCCTATGCTGGTGCAGGAACCCACCCTCCGAGCCACTTGTGAATGACTGGCCTTATAATCGTGGAAATTACCCCTCTTCCTCCTCCTCCTCCTCATCCTCCTGTGCCACATCCTCTTCCATCATCACCCAAAGTGTTTTTCAAGGAGACATAGAAGTGTGATAGTAACGCTGAGAACAGCGTAATCGGCACTGGCCATGTTGGTGGAGTACTCGAAACACCGCAATACGGTACACAGGTCTCGCATGGAGTTCTTCTCGTTGGTGGTGAAGTGGTGCTGTTCCGCAGAGCGACTGACCCGTGCGTGCTGCAGCTGAAACTCCACTATTGCCTGCTGCTGCTCGCACAGTCTCTCCAGCATGTACAAGGTGGAGTTCCACCTTGTGGGCACGTCGCATAGGAGGCAGTGAGCGGGAAGGCTGAAGTTCCGCTGCAGCGCAGACAGGCGAGCAGCAGCAGGGTGAGAACGCTGAAAGTGCGCACAGACGGCCCACACTTTACTTTATGACATATCCGGGTAGTTTTTTAGAAATTTCTGTACCACCAAATTCAGCACATGCGCCAGGCAAGGGATGTGCATCAAACCGGCTGGGCCGAGAGCCGCTACGAGATTTCGGCCATTGTCGCACACCACCAGGCCGGGCTTGAGGCTCAGTGGCAACAACCACTCATCGGTCTGTTGTTCAATGCCCGTCCACAGCTCCTGCGCAGTGTGGGGTTTATCCCCCAAACATATCAGTTTTAAAACAGCCTGCTGTCGTTTCCCCCTGGAGGTGCTGAAGTTGGTGGTGAAGGTGTTACGCTGAGCGGATGAGGAGGTGGTAGAGGAGGAGGAAGCGCAGTAGGAGGAGGAGGCAACAGGAGACAAAGAGAAATGACCTGCAATACTCGGTGGCGGAAGGACATGCACCAAATGGCTAGCAGCCTCAGGCCCACCTGCCACTACATTTGCCCAGTGTGCAGTTAGCGAGATATAGCGTCCTTGCCCGTGCTTACTGGTCCATGTATCAGTGGTTATGTGGACCTTGCCACAGATGGTGTTGCGCAGTGCACACTTGATCTCGTCCCCAACTTGTTTGTGCAGGGAAGGGATGGCTCGCCTGGAAAAGTAGTGGCGGCTGGGAACCCCATACTGTGGGACAGCCACCTCTATCAGGTTTTTAAAATTGTCCGTGTCCACCAGACGGAATGACAGCATTTCAAAGGCCAGGAATTTGGAAATGCTGGCATTCAGGGCCAGGGATCGCGGGTGGGTTGGGGGGTACTTCCTCTTTCTCTCCAGTGTTTGGGAGATGGAGAGCTGTAAGCTTCCATGGGACCATGTGGAAATGCTTGGGGACGGTGGCGGACATGGTGGCATTGCTGTCACATGCTCTGTTTGCTGGGTGGCAGGTGACACTGGCACTGTAGAGGTGGAGGAAGAGGCAGAGGCAGCAGCAGAAGAGGAAGCAGGAGGAGGCCGAGACCTTTCTTGGATTTTGAGGTAATTATTGCAATGTAGCTTGTGCCTTGAATTTAGATGCCTGATCATGCAGGTTGTGCTCAGGTTTAGAACATTTAGGCCTCGCCTCAGGCTATCATTGCACAGCGTGCAAATCACTCGTGTCTTGTCGTCAGCACATTGTCTGAAGAACTGCCACGCGGGGGAACGCCTTTGAGCTGCCTTTGGTGTGCTAGGTCCCTGGGTGCGGTGGCTAGTAGCAGGCCTACTGTCTAGGGGACGCTCGCTCCACTTTTGCAACCTGCTTCCTCTTTTGCTGTGCTGGTGCCTCTGTGCAACCACCACCTCTTCCTCCAAACTGCACACGTCACTCGCATTACCCTCATTCCATGTGGGGTCTAGGACCTAATAATCCTCCTCCACATCATCTTCCACCCACCCTTCACCACTGCCCTCCTTGTCAGTCTGCACACTGAGGAAAGCTGCAGCAGTTGGCACCTGTGTTTCGTCATCATCAGAGACGTGCTACGCTGGTGTTTCCATGTCCTCATCCTGCAACAGAAGTGGTTGGGCATCGGTGCACTCAATGTCTTCCACTTCTGGAGCAAGTCTATGTGGATGGCCCACGGAAAGCACACCAGGAAAGTCATCAAAAAGCATAAGAGTCTCTTGCATGACTTGGGGCTCAGACTGCTTGGCTAATTTACAAGGGGCTGAGGTGAAAGACAGATGGCCATGGGGTTCAGGTGCCAACTCTGAGCTTTCATCAAGGGATCGGGAGGGAGACAATGTGAAGGAACTGGAGGCATTGCCAGTCACCCAATCTACTATCGCCTGTACTTCTTCTGGCCTCACCATTTGTTGAGCGGCATTCGGGCCTAACATATAACGTTGAAGGTTCTGTCGGCTACCTGAGGAAGGTGTTTCACTTGTGCGTGTAGTTGGCACAGATCGACCACGTCCTCTCCTTCCAACAGTGGCTTCACCAACACCAGCAGCACCACGACCACGTCCCTTTTTTGACGCTCTCCTCATTGGGCCCGCAAATGTACTATGTAGCACTATCTAAGTATTTATTAATACAAAAAAAATGAATAATAAATTCTTATTCTTCTACATGAGCAGCAGGAACCTCTCCCTATAGAACTAGGAGATGATTTTAGAACAATAATAAGTCCCTTACAGAACCAGCAGAAACCTCTCCCTTTAGAATTAGGAGATGATTATAGAACAATAATCTGTCCCTTACAGCAACAGCAGGAACCTGACCCTATAGGAGTAGGCGATGATTTTAAAACAATAATCTGTCCCTTACAGCAACAGCAGGAACCTGACCCTATAGGAGTAGGCGATGATTTTAGAACAATAATCTCTCCCTTACAGCAACAGCAGGAACCTGACCCTATAGGAGTAGGAGATGATAATAGAACAATAATCTGTCCCTTACAGCAACAGCAGGAACCTGACCCTATAGGAGTAGGCGATGATTTTAGAACAATAATCTGTCCCTCTAAGCAGTAGACTCTACCTAGTCCAGTCAGATTGTTCTGTAATGCAGAATGAGATGTTATTAGATCTGCAATATGTCCCTAAAAGCAGTAGTAGTAGTAATTAGAGTTGATTGAACCTCTGGAAGTTCAGGGTCTGCTGGTTCGGCCGAACTTCGGGACAAAGTCCGGGTTCGGGTCCGGACTGGACCCGGACTTTGACACGGACCCCGAACCCCATTGAAATCAATGGGGACCCAAACTTTTAGGCACAAAAATGGCTGTAACAAAGTCCTGGAAAGTCCTAGAGGTCTGCAAAATGGGGGTAAGAGTAGGGCAATTGCCCTACAAAGAAATGGGGATAGGGAAGTAACTTAAAATATTTTTTAACCTAAAATTACATAAAAAAATCAAAAATGGAGGTGGATGTGGAGTTGGAGGTTGAGGAATTTTTTGTTTTTTAAACCAGCAATGTAGATGCACTTTTTAATTTTGTGCAAGAAACAATAGTCTGTCCCTTTAAGCAACAGTAGTAACCTCTCCCTATAGAACTAGGAGATGATTTTAGATTCTAAAATCATCTCCAAGTTGTACAGGGAAAGCCTCCAGCTGTTGCTTTAAGGGAAAGATCAGTGTTCTAAAATCATCTTCAAATTGTGTGGGAAACCCCTATATCAGCCTCAGGGAAGCCATATTAGTGTTTTAAAATCATCCTCAAATTGTGTGGAAAACCCCTATATCAGCCGCAGGGAAGCCATATTAGTGTTTTAAAATCATCTTCAAATTGTGTGGAAAACCCTTATATCAACCGCAGAGAAGCCATATTAGTGTTTTAAAATCATCTTCTAATTGTGTGGAAAACCCTTATATCAGCCGCAGGGAAGCCATATTAGTGTTTTAAAATCATCTTCAAATTGTGTGGAAAACCCTTATATCAGCCGCAGAGAAGCCATATTAGTGTTCTAAAATCATCTTCAAATTGTATGGAAAACCCTTATATCAGCCTCAGGGAAGCCATATTAGTGTTTTAAAATCATCTTCAAATGGTGTGGAAACCCCTTATATCAGCCGCAGAGAAGCCATATTAGTGTTCTAAAATCATCTTCAAATTGTATGGAAAAAGCCTATCTCAGCCGCGGGGAGCCATATTAGTGTTCTAAAACACACAATTTCAAGATGATTTTAAAATAATTTTTTCACCTCAAAGCACCAATACTAGTATCTCTCCCTAGTCCACAATCAGATCGTTCAGTAATGCAACATGAGATGTTCTGCAATCTGTCCCTCACAGAGCCAGCAGCATCCTCTCCCTAAACTATCCTGAGAGCATATGACATGCAGCACGGTGACTCCAGCCCCATATAGAGGCTGGGTTACATGGTGCACTGGCCAATCACAGCCATGCCATTAGTAGGCATGGCTGTGATGGCTTCTAGGGAAAACCAGTGAAACACTTGTTGATTGGCTGCTCTTGGCAGCTTTTTAACACGTGTAGTAAAATACCAGAACCCCGGACCCAAACCCAGACTTTTTTTGAAAAGTCCGGGTTCGGGTCCGGGTCCCGGACACCCAAAAGTTCGGTACGGACCCGAACTTTACAGTTCGGGTTCGCTCAGCTCTAGTAGTAATCTCTACCTAGTCCACAATCAGATTGTTCTGTAATGCAGGATGAGATCTGCAATCTGTCCCTCAAAGCAGTAGTAGTAATCTCTACCTAGTCCACAATCAGATTGTTTGGTAATGCAGAATGAGATCTGCAATCTGTCCCTTAAAGCAGTAGTAGTAGTAATCTCTACCTAGTCCACAATCAGATTGTTCCATAATGCAGGATGAGATCTGCAATCTGTCCCTCAAAGCAGTAGTAGTAGTAATCTCTACCTAGTCCACAATCAGATCGATGAGATGTTATTATATCTGCAATCTGCCCCTCACAGCGCCGGCAGCATCCTCTCCCTACACTAGTCAGAGAGCATGTGACATGCAGCACTAAGTGACTCCAGCTTATAAAGAGGCTGGGTCACACGATGCACTGGCCAATCACAGCCATGCTGTGATGGCTTCTAAGGGAAAACCAGTGAAACGCTTGTTGATTGACTGCCCTGCAGCTATTCAACACGCGTGATCAAATACCCAAACCCAGAACCCAAACCCAAACTTTTTTTCAAATGTCCAGGTTCGGGCCTGGGTCACAGACACCCCAAAGTACGGTACGGACCTGAACTTTATAGTTCGGGTTCGCTCAACTCTAGTCATATCCTAAGGTGAGTGGCCATTTCACTCACTGGTGACCGGTGGTGGATATTCATTTTCACTCTTGAGGATGTTTTTTTGGACTCATTAACCAATAAGAGGAAATTTGTCTATTGACACTTTCACTCATTACAAGAGTGTTTGCAGACATTTTTTGGACTTTGTTTTTTTAATTGACCACGTGTAGGAACACGAAATGCATTGAAGCCACACCTGCTTCCTGTTGATGCCACTTCCTGCCCGTTTGGTTCTACAAGGTGGAATGCACGCAGAGGACCGCAAGCTGTGAGCTGGGAGCCGGCGGTATTCAAACAACCATATGCTGTACATGCTGGTGCTGGCAGACAGCACATTGACATTGAGAGTTTGCTGATGTTCGTAACCCTGATCTTCCTGCTCTGCTGTGGATGCGGTGGGAGAAATATCCCGGTGTCCTAGGAGAATTGAGGATTGAGCGGCTACAATTTGGTCCCTGCAGAGGGCTATATCTGCATGTGTGATTAGACCTTAGCTAGCGATAGCGGGTCTCTACATCTGGTAAGGGTTTATATTTATCCCTACCCTGTCACTGGAGGTGTCTGCACGATCTATGGTGGTGGAAGTAGGAGTGATCTCCATCTCTGGACTATATTAGAATTTTGGATGTGTCAATTCTCTGCTTATATTTCCTAACCACGGCTGACCTCTTCACATATCTTGGGACTATATATTTTAATGTATTTCTGTTCACGGTTTTTTTTTTTTTTTTTCAATTTTTTCTCATTCAAAATATTATGCACGAATATGTCTATGTTAACAATTATATAAGCTATACACATTGAGTTGTTTTTTAGCACTAAGATTTAGCGCAACAAATCATTTCTTTAAAGCATTTTTTGGTGGAATATCGCACTATTTTTTTGTTGCAGCTGTCACACAATTTAATTCCAGAAGCGCGGTATTGTTTTGAATATTTGTTTTTTTTAATTTGTTTTTTTTATTTGCTATTGTATATGTGTTTGGATAATACATGGGATGTTAAATATTTGTGCACTATAAGGTTATATACAATACTTTTACTGCAAGTTTTTTTTATGCTTAAGATAGGTGCACTGGAAAGGGCGCATGCGCGGACTCCGCCAAGATGGCCGCTTGGCTTTAGAGCTCCGCTCCGCCGCCGCACATTTCTCCGCCTGACAGCAAAACGGAGCCCCGAGGCGCTCAACAGACAAGCCACACAGCTCAGGAAGAAGCAGCGCCGCACATAGATGTCCGCAGGGTCCGCGAGGAAAGACCTCTCCCGTCTCCTCGGCGAGGCCTCATCCCGGCCGGAGCCAGCCAAGATGGCGGCTGCAGCCACCTCACCATGCGGTATACGAGGAGAGGGGGGAGAGGAGATGGATACCATCCTTAATGACACCAAGACGGACCCCCACACCAGGAACTCCCTGGAAGGTAGGGGACAATATGCACCACAGGGAGAGTTTTCTCCAGCTCCCTCAGAATCGCTCCTCAGGAGCCCTATGGGATTGTATAACCTATCCCCTCAGAGTGACACTCTAGCCACACCGGACATTCATATACAGAAACTACATTCTGCTTCCCCACCACCAACAGAGCTATCTGCCTTAATGTCTGCATTTTCTGAGATGCTGGCAAAGGGTCTCGCTCAAAATGCTGCCCAAATTACAGCAGCCATACAGGCCGACCTACAACTCATAGGCAGCAGAATAGAGATCATAGAGAAGAAACAAGATCAAGCGGTTGCTAAGATTAACCAAAATGCTGACAGGATCCAAGACCTCCAGGACCAACTAGATGCAGCCATTTCAAAGATCGACGACCTGGAAAATCGCTCAAGGCGTCTGAATTTCCGCATCAGGGGCCTACCAGAAACAGTCAAAGACATCAAGTCAGCGGTAACCTCTCTGATAAAGGATTTGCTTCCAGAGACTCCAGCACACCGCCTAGAACTTGACAGGGCGCATAGAGCCCTACAGCCACCCAGGAATGACGGGCTACCTCGAGATGTGATAGTCAAAACCCACTACTACTCAGTGAAGGAAGAGGTAATGAAAAAGGCTCGCAACATGACGAACATACAGCTACAAGGCCACAACGTCCAGCTATTCTCAGACCTCTCCCCCTTCACAATCCAAAAACGGAGAGCCTTAAAACCCCTTACCCAAATCCTGGTTCAAAATGACATCACTTACCGCTGGTCCTTCCCTCTCAGACTCAATTTCTCCTTCAAAAACAAGCCCTATGGATTTTCAACCATCTTGGAAGGCGAGAAGCTAATGCTGCACCTGGGACTGATCTCTCATGACCCCCAGCTGGGGGGTCGGAAGAAGCCAATCCTGAACAAAAAGGCCCTCACCTCACAGCCCACTCACACCGGCCTGGCAGAAACAGCAATCAAAGAGGTCCAAGGAAACACAGCCCCCCTGAAAAACATTCAGACCACTTGGGATTACTCATCCTCAACACTTTACACCTGTTCCCTCAGGAACACACTCCCCCGGCGGAACTCTTGGACACCTTCTTCTCATGATGAGATACCCTGTTGTTGCTCAACGCAGCTTGTTTCTGTTCATTCGTTCTGACTGTTTGATTTGATCCATGTTTGGTTATCACCGGCTTCCCCCTCCCCCCCCCCCTTTTTTTTTTTTTTCCTCTTCTTGGGCTGACTCATGCGGACTATATGAATATCTATACGCTTTAGGCGTATCCCACCCATTTATAATGTAGGGGTAACCATGAGCCCACTTTTCCTCATTGGCTCCCCCCTCATTAATTAACCCGCAACAGCTTCAAGAGGGGCTCTGTAAACCAATATCTCACAACTGAGCACCTTTTGGACTTTTGGTCATCACAGGACGAAGTGTCGGCGGCGGCACCCATGTGCCTCCTTATGCCTCTCAGAAGCGATTTCTTAGGAAGATTTCTAAACCGGCAGGGGCTGTTCTCCCCTTCCTGGAGGGGGCTGGTCCACCTCCAGAAAGGGATCCAGACCCTTGAAGTTAATGTTATGGAATGTTAGAGTTATCTTGTTCCCACTCTGGGTCAACCCTCTCTCAACCTACTATCCTTTTTCCCCCACTAACATCTTTTTCTGCATCTCTCCAAATTCTTTAGTGAATCCTCGGGTGTCTCGAATAGAGTTGAGCGAACTTCTAGAAGTCCGGGTTCTGCTGGTTCGGCCGAACTTCGGGACAAAGTCCGGGTTCGGGTCCGGACAGAACCCGAACTTTGTCCCGGACCCCGAACCCCATTGAAATCAATGGAGACCCGGACTTTTAGGTACAAAAAGTGCTGTAAAATAGTCCTGGAAGGTCCTAGAGGTCTGCAAAAGGAAGGAAATGTGGGTAAGGGTGGGACAAGTGACCTACAAAGAAATGGGGACAGGGAAATAACTTTAAATATTTTTAAAAAAATAAAAACTTAAAAAATGCAAAAATGGAAATCATCTTCAAAATGGGTCTGAAAAGTATTAATTAACATTAGAGGCCATAGAAATGTTCTAAAATCATCTTCAAACTGTGTCAAAAAAGTATAAATAAGCCGGAAGTACCCGTTACCCCAAGCCCCAGGCCCTGTTTCAAGCCCAAGACAGGCCTGGGC
>BLSH010538984.1:334671-348129 GCA_018402905.1 Glandirana rugosa
CCGAACCCGGACTTTTTTTGAAAAGTCCGGGTCCGGGTCCGGGTCCCGGACACCCCAAAGTTCGGTACGGACCCGAACTTTACAGTCCGGGTTCGCTCAACTCTAGTCTCGAACCATTACTAATGACTCTCTGAACCTGCATATTGCTCTCAAAAGGACCAGGCTAAAGTATTCAGTCTACAGATGGGGTAAGTACTCCTTTCTCTACAGCCACTTACACACACTCAAACATGTCTAACACACCACAAAAATCCATATTTTTAGACTTTAAATCACATAATGTACAGGGAATAAACTCCCCCATCAAACGGAGAAAGCTTTTTCAAAATTACCATAAATCTAAGACGGATGTCTTGTTTCTACAAGAAACTCACTTCCCCTCCACCTACAACCCAAAATTCATTCATAAAGCATACCCTCAATTCTTTCTCTCAAACGCCCACGATAAAACCAAGGGAGTAGCGATTTGCCTCTCCAAAAGAGTGACCTTCTCCCCCACCAATATAATTAAGGATACTGACGGCAGATACATCCTAATTAGTGGCCCACTAAATGGGGAAACCTATACATTAATTTCCTACTACACTCCTAACGTAGGACAAGGAAATTTTTTCAACCGTATGCTGAATCATTTAGCTCCCTACTTCAAGGACACAGTGATAATGGGAGGGGACACTAACACCCCTTTTTATTTATCCTTAGACAGATCTAATGCTATGCACCCCCCACAGAAGAGACCCTCTAAACAAAGCACGCGCATTGCCCAGCAACTTAACGCTCTGGGCCTAATAGATATTTGGAGGGAACTGAACCCCCACGCCAAAGACTTCACACACTATTCCTCCCCCCACCAGACCTATGCCAGAATTGATCACATTTTCATCCAAGTTAAATCAGCCAACAGAGCAATGTCCTCCGCAATACTAGACTCACCACTTTCAGACCACTCGGTGGTCACGATGACCTTGCGCACCGCACAAAACCAGACGGAACCTTTTAGGTGGCGACTGAATGAAACGCTCCTAAATAACCCAGTACACTGCGAATATCTCTCTAAACTTATGGTTGATTATTTTCAACAAAACGATAGAGAATCCATCTCCCCCACGTCCCCCTGGGCAGCATTCAAGGCCGTCATGAGAGGACACTTTATTCAATTCGCCTCTAAACTGAAAAAGGAACATGACGCAAATATTCGCTCACTGACCCGAAAATTCCATCAGGCAAGCAGGGCTCACAAACTTCAGCAAACACCAGAAAACTTAGCACGACTAGATGCCACTAAAACGTCTCTTAACCTCGCTCTCACAACCAGTGCTGAAAAACATCTACGCTGGTCAAGAGCCAAGTTTTACATGCAGAAAGACAAAATAGGCCCAGGGCTAGCCCGAATCATCACACCTAAACACCGTACCCAATTTTTCCCGAAAATACGCACCAGAACTGGAGATCTAACCCAAAACCCTGACAAAATCATGAAGGAATTTCATTCCTTCTATGCATCCCTCTACAAAGGGAAATTAAAGGGGACACCTTCAGACAAGTTAAATAACTTTTTACGGGATCTCTCCCTCCCAGAAATCTCCCAGGAACATAAAGACGTTCCAGATGCCCCTTTTAACGTTTCTGAAATCTTAGAAGGAATTAAAATTTCGAAATCAGGCTCTGCACCGGGACCGGATGGTTTCTCAGCCACATTCTACAAAAAATTTGGCCCACTAATTGCCCCTTACTTAGCTCGCTTTTATAACAATATTCGTATGGGTAATCCACTGGACAAGGACCTGAATTCAGCATTCATCTCAGTAATCCCAAAACCCGGCAAAGACCATGCTGACATCGTAAACTACCGCCCAATCTCATTAATTAACAACGATATTAAATTAATGACGAAAATTTTAGCCTCAAGATTGTCAAGCTTTATTTCACAATACATACACAAAGATCAAGTGGGGTTCATCCCGGGAAGACAAGGCCCTGACCAGGTGAGGAGAGCAATCGACATCATCTCCCTGCTGAATTCGAGCTGGGACGGTGGTCCATCACAGGAAGGATACTTGCTCTCCATAGACCTCCACAAGGCCTTTGATAAGGTATCATGGCCTTATCTTTTCGAGATCCTCCACAGATGGGGTTTTGGCCCACACTTTATTACTACCTTAATAGCTTTATACACTAATCTCAACGCACAGGTTCGCCTCCTAGGCCAATACTCCGAGCCCTTCCCGGTCACACAAGGCACCAGGCAGGGCTGTCCCCTATCTCCGATTATCTTTGCAATAGCGATAGAAACCCTTGCGTTAGCGATCAGAACCCATCCAGATTTCAAAGGGGTGAGGTGTGGCACTCAAGAACATAGATGCGCGCTGTTCGCGGACGACCTCCTGCTATTCATGACAAACCCTCTAGTCACGACCCCTAATGTGCTTAAGCTTCTAAAAGATTTTGGCGAGGTCTCGGGTCTCACAGTAAACACCACAAAATCAACGGCCCTTAATATCACGATCCCAACATCAACATTAGAACAACTGAAAACTATTTTCCCATTCTCCTGGGCCTCACAGGTTCTTCCCTATCTAGGCATACAACTAACTGACTCTATCGGGAAATTGTTCGCAGCAAACTACCCTCCCCTACTTAAAATCATCTCAGCTGATCTACGAAAATGGGCACCCACCGGTTTGCCCTGGATAGGAAAGATCAATTCGATTAAAATGAACATATTACCACGCATTCTATACCTGTTCAGGTCAATCCCAATTCCACTAAGTAAATCTTATATTCTCAAGCTCCAATCTCAAATCGTCTCTTTTGTGTGGGGGAAGAAGGGATACAGATGCAACAAAGCCACCCTAATCCGCTCCAAAAAACAGGGTGGCTTGGGATTACCATGCCTGTGGTCCTACTATCCTATACTCTAAAGGCCCCAAGCCAGACTGGGTATCTATGGAACGACAAGCAACCCCCAAACATACAATTGATTTCCTACTATGCAGTCAACCCTCCTCTCGCCCGCCCATCTTAGCCCCAACCCTTTCACACTCTGTAGCCCTAACAGACAAACTTTACAAGACTGGCTTATTAACCTCCACACTTAGACCACTGTCCCACATCTTCAATAACCCGGCATTCCCTCCGGGTCTAAACATACAAGCCTTTAAATGGTGGCTCAATAAGGGTCTCTTTAGGATCGGACACTTCTTCACAAGTCAGGGACCAATCTCCAAATCTTACTGCACCTCGAAACTTGACATGCCCCCAGAAGAACTCTACAGATTCTCACAAATTTCCCATTTCTTACAATCGATATGGAAAAACAAGGATAAAAATCCAAACCCCACCGATTATGAGACATGGTGCGCGGGGGCTTCGGCCCAAAGAGGAGGTATCTCCATAATATATGCCTTATTGATCCAGAAAACTGACAAACCGGCCTATGCGGTGGCCTGGGAAAAAGAATTGAATATACAACTAAAGCCGGACTCTTGGACAATAGCTGCCCAACGGGCACAAAAAGGCCTAATGAACATTACATTAATAGAAGCCAATACCAAGGTCCTGCTGAGATGGTATTATACACTGGCCAGGTTAGCTCAAATATACCCCTCTTCCTCCCCCCTATGTTTCCGGGGATGCGACCTACAGGGCACCATGTCTCATGTTTGGTGGACTTGCCCACGTATTAGATCCTTCTGGAAAAAATTATTTAACATGGCAAAGAATGTGCTGGGACAATGCATCACACCCTCCCCTGAGGTTGCCCTTCTCCTCCAAAGAGTGACAGGACTTCCCAAAAATAAACAAACGTTACTTAACTTGATGTTAGTAGGTGCCAAGATTTCCCTAGCAAAAGCCTGGAAAAAACCCAAAGTCTCCATACACAACGTTCGGAAAAAGATTTCTTGGATCATGACCCAGGAGCTCTTAGTAGCTAAATTGCTCGACAGAGAAGACAGGTTCAGAGAGATCTGGGAACCTTGGGCTATCTACACAAAGGTACCACTATACCCAGGTCACCTCTCAGATTACTCTTGACACCCGAGGAATCATTTTTTATATTTTTATATCTGACCTCCTTCAACACCTTTCTTGCCCCTTTCTTGACCCTTCCTTTCTCCCTTCTCTTACTCTCGCCTCTCCCATCTAACCCTTTCTTAATTTTAGTTTGATTAAGAATGTTTATAGCCCTTTCCGGCTAGAACATGAACCCCTAAACCCCTTTACCCCTAAACTGAGAATCTCAATGGGGAGGCTTCAAAAATCCCACTTAGAGAGCTCAAGGAGCCCCACTTCGGGGGCTCCGTCCTCTCTTGAGAGATGATTGGGAATATCCCTAGCTCTAAATCTATACCTACACTGCTCCCCGAGCTGGGTAAACCCACCCCTTCCACAGACTTGACCCCATAGGGGTGGATGAGGAGGCCCCCGGCAAGGGAAAGCGGCGCTTTCCACGTCTTTTCTCAATGAGCAGGATCAAAACGAATTCCCTCCCAGGGAAATTAAACAGTTCATGTTAAACATAACCTCCCCCCCCAAAGTTCTATGTTTATTGAATTTACGCAATTGAAATGTTTTGCTATAATACATTTATATGACGCTTAATGTTCATTTAACCTGTCTAGATACAGTATCATTCATGGATCACGTCCTTTACACCCCCAAACGTCAACAATACGGTTGTACTGGTATGTCTCTATGCATTCCTGTATCTTGTAACTGTTAACTGATGCTGTTCTGTATCATTTTGAAACTACAATAAAAACCATTGAAATAAAAGATAGGTGCACTGTTCATAATTATATTTTGGTGATACTGACAAGTTTTTGATACACATTTGACGTTATTATTTAAACTGTGGAACAAGCGCACCATTCACTTATAATTTTATCATTATTTTGCAGTGGTTGAGTACACTTTATTAATGATTGCAGCTATTCATTGCAAAAACAAGTGAAATTGTAGATAGTAGCGCATAAGTAACTTCTATATATTTATCTTCCCCTTAATGTCCTCCCCATAGCTCTGTTTCTGTTCATGGATTTTTACAATCTTGACCATTATCTATGGTCTATAGCAGTCTTTGTCAACTCCTGTCCTCTGGACCCACTAACAGGCCAGGTTTGCAGGATAACTGAAATACATCACAGGTCATATCATTTGCTGCTCAGTGATTCAAGTATTCTAGTCTACATCTCCCAAGGCAATACTTAAAATCTGGCCTGTTGGTGGGTACCGAGGGCAGGAGTTGGGAACCAATGGTCTATAGACTTTACTGCCATGATTGTTTTCCTCTTTTTTTACATGGGTCCCCGATGGAGATGATTGGCAGCAACATTTGCACTGTGTATTGTCCATCCTTCAGATACAAATGGCTCTATTCCCCTATGTACAATACAATCTGCCTGACTTTAATCCTATGCATTAATTTGTTTTATTGTGGGCTTGGAAACATAAATATTGTGATCTTTGACACTGCTTTCTTTGCTGAGGTTGTATATACTATTTATTGACTGTGTTTACTTGTTTTCTAAGTTTTTGTACCTTTACTATTTGATCAATACACTTGTGCAGGCAGAGCCCCAGATAGGAGTATACAGAGCCCCAGATAGCAGTATACAGAGCCACCAGATAGGAGTATACAGAGCCACTAGATATGAGTATAAATAGCCCCAGATAGGAGTATACAGAGCCACCAGATAGGAGTATACAGAGCCACCAGATAGGAGTATAAAGAGCCACCAAAATAGGGGTATACATAGCCCCAGATAGGAGTATACAGAGCCAAAGATAGACGTATACAGAGCCACCAGATAGGAGTATACAGAGCCCCAGATAGGAATATACAGAGCCACCAAATAGGAGTATACAGAGCCACCAGATAGAAGTATACAGAGCCACCAGATAGGAGTATACAGAGCCACCAGATAGAAGTATACAATGCCCCAGATAGGAGTATACAAAACTACCAGATAGGAGTATACAGAGCCACCACATAGGAGTATACAGAGCCCCAGATAGGAGTATACAGAGCCCAAGATAACAGTATACAGAGCCACCAGATAGGGGTATACAGAGCCCCAGATAGGAGTATACAGAGCCAGCTGGATAGGAGTATACAGAGCCCCAGATAGGAATATACAGAGCCACCAGGTAGGAGTACACAGAGCCACCAGATAGAAATATACAGAGCCCCAGATAGGAGTATACATAGCCCCAGATAGGAGTATACAGAGCCCAAGATAAGAGTATACAGAGTTCAAGATAACAGTATACAGAGCCACCAGATAGGAGTATACAGAGCCCCAGGTAGGAGTATACAGAGCCCCAGATAACAGTATACAGAGCCCCAGACAGGAGTATACAGAGCCCCAGATAGGAGTATACAGAGTTCCAGATAACAGTATACAGAGCCACCAGATAGGCATATACAGAGCCCACCAGATAGTAGTATACAGAGCCCCAGATAGGAGTATGCAGAGCCACCAGATAGGAGTATACAGAGACACAAAATAGGAGTATACAGAGCCACCACATAGGAGTATACTGAGACCCAGATAGGAGTATGCAGAACCCCAGATAGCAGTATACAGAGCCACCAGATATGGGTATACAGAGCCCCAGATCTGAGTATACAGAGCCACCAGATAGGAGTATACAGAGGCCCAGATAGGAGTATACAGAGTTCCAGATAACAGTATACAGAGCCACCAGATAGGAGTATACAGAGCCCCAGATAGGAGTATGCAGAGTCACCAGACAGGAGTATACAGAGCCATAAAACAGGAGTATACAGAGCCACCAGATAGGCGTATACAGAGCCCCAAATAGGAGTATGCAGAGCCCCAGATAGAAGTATACAGAGCCACCAGATAGCAGTATACAGAGCCACCAGATAGGGGTATACAGAGCCCCAGATAGGAATATACAGAGCCACCAGATAGGAGTATACAGAGCCCCAGACAGGAGTATACAGAGCCACCAGATTGGAGTTTACAGAGCCCCAGATAGGAGTAAACAGAGCCACCAGATAGGGTATACAGAGCTACCAGATAGGAGTATACAGAGCCCCAGATAGGAGTATACAGAGCCCCAGATAGGAGTATACAGAGCCACCAAAATAGGGGTATACATATCCCCAGATAGGAGTATACAGAGCCACCAGAAAGGAGTATACAGAGCCCCAGATTAGAGTATAAAGAGCCCCAGATAGGAGTATAAAGAGCCCAAGATAGGAGTATACAGAGCCACCAGATAGGGGTATACAGAGACCCAGATAGGAGTATACAGAGCCCCAGATAGGAGTATACAGAGCCACCAGTTAGGGTATACAGAGCCTCAGATAGGAGTATACAGAGCCACCAAAAAAGGGTATATATAGCCCAAGATAGGAGTATACAGAGCCACCAGATAGCGGTATACAGAGCCCCAGATAGGAGTATACTGCACTACCCCCCCCCCCCCGCACGCGCATGCCGTGGACATTACTGACAGCATGCACTTCCAGCCCAGAGGTCTGGCACTTACTGTGTGAACTCTGGAGAGGATCATCCTGTCTCTTCCATAGCAGCGGCGGTGTGTGTAGAGATGGCAGACGGAGGTGTCTGCTCCTCATGTTTCCCCTTCCTTGCCAAAGTGCCTTTGCATCCAATAGAATTGCCTGGAGCTTTGGCCAATCGGGAAACAGGTCTCACCAACCTGACTGATTGGTTGGAGGCACTGCAGTGTGAAAATAGCGAAAATTAATTTGCTATGGTTACACAATTGGGTGGGATTGGGGCGCACTCTCTGCGCCCCGAGCCAACCCTTTTTTGAAGCCTGTTAGAGCCTCGGGCTCTGGTCAGGTGCTTAAAAAAACACTTCCTCCCGCCCCGCTATAGGAATCCATGTGTCCAGCGTCCTAAAAGGGGTCGGGCGCATGAATAGGAAGGTGGCGGCAGGGAAGGTGGGGCAGCGCCCGTGCGCCCTTAATGCACGGACCGCCCCTGCCCTGGGTTCACTGAATCTAAACCTGCAGGAAATTAGTTTGAACTTAGTATAATCTGCACCCACTTTTGAAAATCTTATGCCACAAAAACCTACTACTGGACTATCAGGGTCAACACAACCAACCCTTTATGTAATAGACAGCACTCACTTCATACAGAGGAGCATGGAAGAAAAACATCATCTGCCTTTGGTTCACCACCATCTTGATTTTAGATCCCGATATTGGACAAGAGAACCAGTAAGCTTCCAGGTTTTATTAACAAAAAATAAAGGAATGCTTTCTACACAGTCAAGTGATTTTTTTTTTTTCACTTCAGGCTTGTGCACAGATAATCACATAATCATAATACACAGCTTAATTGAACAAACTGAAGATAGAAGCTGATTGGCTACCATGCACAGAGCACCAGATTCCGAATGCTCAAAATTTAGTAAACCCCCCAATGGTTTTAATTTGTAGCATTCTGATTACAACCTTTGAATTACATATTCTTTGTATGCAAATTGAGTAAGCTTTGCAAAATATACAGACATTGGTCTATATAACAGTAAGACTTGTTCAACTTGTTTACTTTAATAGCATAGATTTCTTTTACTGGTATGCTTGTAAAGTGCTAGATGTCACCCACACCATGTATTATAAAGTATTCTTTAACTGAGATGTATATCTAGGGCAGAAAAATGGCACTACAAATAAGATTATACCACAGTTGCAAAGAACTGATGCACTGTGTATAGTTTGATAAGGCTAGGCTATCTATTCTCTGCTTATCAACTTGCTCTAAATTTCTGCACTGTGCTTGTAGAAGTATTTAAAGGTCAAACCCCTACAGTATAAATAAAACAAGATATAGTATGTGTCATCTGTGAAAACCTATTGAAATAAACATGCTTATGTCATTTCAGTTTAGTACTATTTCATCCCTGTTGGCAAAGTCAATTGAAAAAAGTTCTGTGCACAATAAAATAATTTCTGGCATAACAAAGTTAGAGGATTAAACTAGGCTAAAAAAAGAAAACATAAATTACCACACCATAATCTGTAAGATTACATTTTCCTTGCTTTTGTATATGAAGATTTGGCTAAGTAAATGAGTAATAAACTATAAATGAATCAACTAATATACTGTGGAAATGTAGACAAATAAAACAGATTGAGTGCAGTGTCAGTGTCTTCCTCGCTTTACATTTTAGTGTATACAAATTAGTGAAAATTACTTAAAGTTCATGAGTGCTATAAAAATATTTTTTTTTCAAAAAAAAAAAAAATAAAGGGTGATTTTTTTCCCATAAGACTTTTCAATAAACCAGATGGCACTGGATTATTCATATTTCAACATTTGTACAAAGTTTAACTCATTAATATTTATGAACTCGTTTGGATTGTCCTGGATGATGAAAGGTTCAGGTAGGAATATGTAATACCTGTAAAAAGTGGAGTTATAACGCCTCATGCACATGGGCGTTATTAACGCCATGTTTTTTTACCTGTTTTTACAGCTTAAGAATGCCACACCATGTTATTCTATGCCCTCATATACACGTTGACGTTTTTGAGCTGTAGATGGCGTCGGCGTTCTTAAGCTGTAAGAAGAACCCAGGACCCACGCGTTCCAAAGCTGCAGCATTATGGCATTTTTGACACTGAGCCGGCAAAACGCTCAATAACGTGGCTTAACCTTGTATACACAGCGTTAAACCTCGTCAGGTGTTAATCCCAGAACCTATATCATTTATAAAGGTATTAAAAAGTAAGGGTCCCAACACTGAACCTTGGGGTACACCAATGAGAACACTAGACCATTCAGAATAAGAATCATTAACCACTACTCTCTGAATTCGGTTTTTTAGCCAGTTTTCTATCTATTTACAAACAGATCTTTCCAAGCCTGTAGACTCTACCTTACACATTAGCAGTGTGTGGGGAACTGTGTCAAACTCATTTGCAAAATCCAAATATACTACGTCCACAGCCACCCCCGTCCAAGGTTTTACTTACCTCCTAATGAAAAGTAATCAGGTTTGTTTGACAACTTCTTTCTTTCATGAATCCATGCTGTCTGTTCCAGCAAGAACTCATCTATATGATCTTTTATTAAACTCTCCAATATCTTGCCGACTATAGAAGTTAAACTAACAGGTCTATAGTTACTTGGTAAAGACTTTAATCTCTTTTTTAAATATAGGCACCATGGGGGGCATGGCCTGAATGGGCATGTGAGCGGTCACACTGCACGGAGCTCCCGCTGCATTACCCCATAACCAATCCTTTCCCTACTGAGGCACCGGACTCACTTGCCACTGATCCACCGCTGACACCCCAGAGACCCCTAGGGTTCATAAGAAACTCCTCCAGGCGTGAGCTATGTTCCACAAGGCAGATAAAGCGGACGCCACAGCCACGGAGGCCCAAGATGTTGATGGCTTCCCACTACCCCAGTGCACTCCACGAGGCCCGGAGAAGCAGCAGGAAAAAGAGGGTAAGACATCCAAGCTCCCCAAAGCACACAAGGAGCAGCCCAGGGACATGTTGTTTTATACACAGAAGCTCCCCACTACCAGCCACGCCACTCCTAACATACAGGCCTCTGACATGGAGCTAGGGGGACAGGATGACATGCTGCCTCTGGAGATCTCACCGGTTCCTACCCCAGATAGATTTGCTGTCCCTCCTGAGGACACTCCGCAGCCCACACTCACAGACATTTTGCTGGCAGTCTATAAGTGCACAGCAGCAGTAGATGATCTTAAGGAGAAGTTTGGGGGTCTCACAGAGACAGTTTCCCTCCTCCGCCAGGACCTACAAAAGATTAGGGAGCGGACCACAGCAGTGGAGGGCAGAATCAGTGACCTGGAAGGTCAACTTCCCCCCCTAATCAGGGATGCCAGGTCCGGCGCACAACAAGTCGCACAGGCCAGCGCCAAAACGGATGACATTGAAAATCTCTTGAGGCGTAATAACATACGTATTGTGGATCTCCCTGAGAAAACCGAAGGTCGAGAACCCACAGAGTTTGTGGAAACATGGCTGTTGGACATGTTTGGCAAGGAGGCCTTTTCACCCCTCTTTGTGGTAGAACGCACCCACTGAACACCGCCCTGGCCCCTGCCCCCAGGTAAGCAGTCTAGATCCATGCTGGCCAGACTACTAAACTATAGAGACCATGAAACAATCCTCAGACTGGCATGAGAAAAAGACTCAATGCAGTATAATGGTGGCAGGGTCTCATTCTACCCTGACTTCTCAGTGGAAGTCCAACGTAAGAGGCTAAATTTCTCAGATGTAAAACAGAGACTGCAACGCCTCCAATTCTCCTATGCCATGTTATACCCGACCAGATTATGGATCACAGCTAAGAGGCAAGCCACGTTTTTTGACACAGCCACTGAAGCTGTGGCCTGGCTTGACCACAACGAGCAAGACCTTCGACGTGGGCGCCTTGTGGATGGAGGGTATTGACACTAGAACTACTCATAATGGATAACCGGCTACATATCACACTTTCTTTTCCAGACCTCTCTGCCACCATGAGGGGATATGTTACTATTAATCCAACTCAGCGAAATAGCGTTTAAAAATTTGCTACGCATAAGATGACCCAGTGCCTAGATCTGGCATCTAACTTTGCCCTGAGACAGGGATTGCTACAGTTTTGGTTGCAGCTACCACAGTGCCCAGTTGGCACATGTTATCCCAACTTGGTACAGGTAATCAAGGTACTCAAGTCTAAAGCCATGTCTATACTACTCTTGTAAGAGACATTCCATGAAAAAGAGGGTGTACCAGCTGCAGGGATTTACTGGTTGTGCGGTTGCGCAGTTTTGCTGAAAGTCTACAACATATTGTTTGGAAACTCCTGTTCATGTCATTTCACTTCTTCACACGCACCGATAAGACATCTGCCTACTTTCAGCTTCAAGGTGATGAGGACTCCCCCCTTGGAGGTATCAATGAGAATGGTGATTATTCTCAATGTGACTCTTTTCCATATCCATTATGTCCACTACCCCAATAGTTTCCTGGAACGTCCAAGGGGTGCATGACCCACTGAAGCGAACTATGATTTCCTCCTGCCTGCGGAAGTTCCATCCTGCGATCATAGCCCTGCAGGAGATGCATCTCACAGGGGACACTGTAGGGAACTGTTTGAAGTATCCATGGGTTGGTGAGGCGTATCACTCCACTCACTCTGCTTGAGAGCATTGATCCACAAATCCCTGGTTTTCCAGGAGCTAGATGCTAGGATAGAACCCTTGGGTCGATATGTGTTTATACAGGGTGGGCCATTTATATGGATGCACCTTAATAAAATGGGAATGGTTGGTGATATTAAATTCCTGTTTGTGGCACATTAGTATATGTGAGGGGGGGAAACTTTTCAAGATGGGTGGTGACCATGGCGGCCATTTTGAAGTCGGCCATTTTGAATCCAACTTTTGTTTTTTCAATAGGAAGAGGGTCATGTGACACATCAAACTTATTGGGAACAAGAAAAACAATGGTGTGCTTGGTTTTAACGTAACTTTATTCTTTCATGAGTTATTTACAAGTTTCTGACCACTTATAAAATGTGTTCAATGTGCTGCCCATTGTGTTGGATTGTCAATGCAAACCTCTTCTCCCACTCTTCATACACTGATAGCAACACCGCAGGAGAAATGCTAGCACAGGATTCCAGTATCCGTAGTTTCAGGAGCTGCACATCTCGTATCTTCACAGCATATTTTTTTTTATGGTTTTTATGGTCAGTAAAAACCAATACCGGATGAGCTGCACCTTCCAGGAGGTACCGCCATTCCTCCAAAGCCGACTTGATGGCCAGCAATTCCCTGTCACCGACATCATAGTTCCAGCAATATGGTGCACAACCACATTATGGGTGTCAGGTCCGAGCATTCCTAGATGAACAGTTTCCTGGAAAGTGGACTGGTCATCGTGGGCCAGTTGAATGGCCCCCAAGGTCTCCCGATTAGAGTTGAGTGAACCCGGACTGTAAAGTTTGGGTCCGTACCAAACTTTGGGGTGTCCGGGACCCGGACTTTTCAAAAAAAGTCCGGGTTCGGGTCCGGGTTCTGGTAATTTTAATGAAAATTCTTAAAAATGCTGTAAAAAAGTCCAGGAAGGTCCTAGAGGTCTGCAAAAGGAAGGAAAATGGGGGTAAGGGTGGGACAAGTGCCCTTTCAGGCCCAGGGCCTGTGGGGTTTCAAACCATGCCTGGGTTTGAAATGTCAGGCCCAAGTGAGTTGAGATTAGCCCTCTGGAACCCCCGGTAAGTTGACCGGGTGCTACTGGTCAGGTGAAAGGTCCTTTGACAAGTAGATCCTTACGAGCCTGGACTGTGGGTATTACACCAACACGTGGTATAACGACCTTGATACTACAGCCACTGTCCCTTAACGACCGGTAGTTCAGCCGAAACCTCCTTACCGCCATGGAGGACCTTCCACGTCGAGTAGGCCATAACCAAAAAT
>BLSH010538984.1:353704-367377 GCA_018402905.1 Glandirana rugosa
CCTTCTACCTCTAACTCTTAAACCTCTTCCAGATACAAATGAGCTCTGGACCATTGAATTTGCTTCTCAGCTACGGTAGTGAGGGCAAGATTCAGGGCCAACCTACCCGCTTCCAATTGAGACCATGAGTGATGTGTTGGATTCTTTTTTGTGAGTTCTAGCAAGGTCCTGAAATTTCTTCTCCAAATTCTCAATCTCCATCTTCCTCTCCCTTTTTAACCTGGCTGAAAGTTGGATAAGAATACCCCTCATAACTCCTTTAAGAGCCGCCCACAGTATTGGGGGGGATACTTCCCCATTGTAATTTCTATGGAAATAATCTTTAAGTTCCTTTTCCAACATTACACAATGCACTGGGTTATTCAGAAGGGATTTGTTTAGGCGCCAATGCCCCCCCCCCGGTTCGGCTTTGATATGAATTATTACTAGAGAGTGATCAGATAAGGGAGAATCTCTAATGGAAGATTTGGTTACTAGGTGAGATAAAGAGGCTGGAATGAGGATGTGGTCTATTCTTGCCATACTCTTGTGTGGAGCAGAATAGTGGGAGTAATCCCTCAATGAGGGGTTACATTCGCTCCAGATATCTATAAAACCTATGGAGTTAAGGGTTCTGGCTAGCTTGAGGCTATGTTTCGGTGGCCGGAGTAAGCGAGGTGGACCGGGGTCCGACTTATCGAGCATGGGATCCAGGGCCAAGTTTGAGTCCCCACCCAATATTACCTTCCCCTCAAGAAGGGGGAGGATGCGGTTAAATAGCCCTTGGAAAATTTTACCTGGTCGGAGTTTGGAGCGTAATACGATACGAGAGAGTATACCACTCCCCCTAATGACCCAATCAGAAGAATAAATCTCCCCTCTGGATCCTTAACTTCCTTCATGAGGGTGAAAGCTAACTGTTTAGCTAGAAAAATCCTACCCCTCTTTTCTTATCTGGTGCATTTGCTAGAAAGAAATGTGGGTAGCTTGAATGTATATATTTAGGAGCATATTGCTTAGGGAAGTGGGTTTCTTGTAACATAAGAATATCTAGATGTTGGTTATGGGCTAAATTGAAGTATTTTTTCTCCTTTTACAGGAGAATTAAGGCCCTGAACATTATGAGATGCCACTCTCAGAAAAGAAGGAAAATTAGCAGGCATGGGGACTGTGTAAGTATCGATCCACAAGCCACAATAGAAAATGACTCACCCAGACCTGAGCAAGTAAGAGGGAAGGCCCATCCAAACAAGCAACAAAGGAGCTATTCCAATGGAGTCTTCTCCGAGGTAGACTGTTCCGGTGTCTGGAAGAAGAAGAAGATAGTAGTAAGAAAATAAAAGGATATAACAATTGAAATTGTAGATAGACTGAAAAGAACAACATAAGGGGGAAGCGGCCAAAACTAGCCCTCAAACCCCCTAAATTCCTGGTAGTAAGGGGACTAGGACATCCCCTCACCAGCAGGAAAAAGGGCAAAATTGTCTGCTCAAGCAGCAGAACTGCATCTGACCCAGGGAGTACCATCGAGATTGTCCCGAGGTCAGAGGGAGGAGCATGGCCTCCTTCCCATTCACTGCTCTGGAGCCCAAACATAAACTGAACTGATGGCCTAACCAGAAGAAGCCCATTAACCTGTATCCGATAATGAAGTCAAGTACGCCCCCCCGCTAGCCCCCGACCATTCAAGTCGGGGACAACCGGAAGGACCCATCAAGACCCACCGAAGGGCCCTCTCTGTTTCCTAGACTTAAGGGAGAGGCAAAACAATGGGGAATAGGTGGAACTGACGGAGCTCAACCAATTAGCCCTGAAACGGATTATATAAAGCCATAAAAGATAAATCACCCAAACTTTAGGGGCCTTCCTCAAGATAGCTCCCGTCCCACCCCCGTATATTGGATCCAGCCAGGGGCAGGACCTAGAACTGGGCCAGCCCCTGACCGCCCAATGAGAACCCAGAAAAGAAAATACGTCTTTAAACATAAATAAACAACCAAGTGTAGGTCACCCTCCAAAAGGAGTGTCAAGGTACAGAGTTCTTTGAAGATTGGAATCCAAAAAGGCCACATTGGGAATCAAAGACAAGGGGGACAACCTGAATATTAAGGAGGGTGGGAGTCTTTAGCCCTCTTCTGTTGCTGTTTCCGCCACATTGGGAGTACAGCACTCTGGGGGGAGGGTCTCTTGGAGGGACCCATGTTTTTGTGATGAGTAGCTGAAGAGGAGTCTAGTGATATGAGATTGAGCTTGGTCAGCAGCTGTTCTCCTTGAAAAGAGGAAAAGCCAAATTTCTTGCCTTTGAAAATGAAAATCAAATGAAAGGGGAAGGACCACCAGTATTTGGCAGATGACGTATTAAGAATTTCCAGAAGAGGTTTCAGGGATCTTCTTTTCTGTATCATGGTTGGTGATAGATCCGCAAAGATCTGAATAGAGTGACCTTGAATGGAAAGGCTGGAGCTGGATCTAGAGACCCTCATGATCTCCTCTTTAACTCCATAAAAGTGAGGTTTTACCACAATGTCTCTAGGGAGGCCATTCGACCTCGGTGGCTGGAGAGCTCTATGAGCCCTATCCAGTTCCAGGCGGTGCTCCGGAATGTCTGGGATGGTTTCTTTAATAAACTCGCTCACCACTGCTCACACATCTGTGAAGGTCTCAGGAACCCCTCGGATTCTAAAGTTATATCGTCTAGAGCGATTCTCTATATCGTCTATTTTGGAGAGGGCCGCATCTAGTTGTTCCTGAAGGTCCTGGATACGTGCAGTGTTTTGATTAATTCTGGAGACTGATTGGTCCGTCTTCTGTTCTATTGCATCTATTCTAGTTCCCAAGCCTTGAAGGTCAGCCTGGATAACAGAGGTAATTTGGGAAGCTGTTTGGGCAAGGCCTTTAGAGAGCATTTTGGAGAATACCTCCATCATCATCTGAAAGTCTGAATGAGGAAGTAGAGCTTGGGGGGTGGACGGGTCCAATTGAGAGTTAGCCCGACTCTGGTCCTTGAAAGGAGTAGTAAAAAGTTCATCAAGAGTCTGCTCCAAAAGAGAAATTGTGGAGGCCAGGGAAAGGACTTGCGCTGAAGGTAGTCTAGGGGAGGTCCTGGAGAAGTATGAACATGGGACCCTCCATCAGAACCGGCCTCCATCTCCTCAGTGGTCGCGAGGGTTGGTAAGGGGCCTGTAGACCCCTGAGAGCCTTTCGGAGCTGGGGCCCCATTGTCAGGATGGCAAGAGATGTCCCGTCTGACCGCTCCTGATTGCATGTTGTGAGGGATAAGTGATTCAATAGACGACTAAGCAAAAGATGGTCCCCCCCTTTTTATCAGGTCCAAAAGGGGGTGTGTAGAGTGCCCTCGAGTGCAAGAATGAGGCAAAAAAGAGGCAAGCTAAATAGGTATCCAAGTTATTGGAGAAAAGGTAGGAGAGTTCACTGCTGGTATAAGAGAGTAAGGGAGTATCAACCTGTAGTTTATGAGGGTAGGACTAAGAAGAATGAGTTTCCATTAGTCAGGGGCAGCTATAAAGAAAAAAACTTCTTTTTCCCCCCGCTCCCCTGATTGGGGTGATTCTGTAGGCAATATGAGGTATTATAGGCGATTGCTTAATTAAAAGTCTCTTTGAGATATCCCCCTGTGTCTCAAGCAATGTATATTCCTTTTGGATTATATGCTCTGCTGGCCGCCAACTGAGTAGGCCCAAGCCGCGGCCTCAATTTAGGGCTAGCCGGGTACAAGGCGCGTGATGCGATCCTCAAATTTTGTTTTTCATAAGATTAAACCCGCTGCTCTCCCTTGCTTCCCCACCTTGTGAGCGGGTCAGCCGAGCTCTGCTGCTAATTGTAGCGGCTCCAGCAGTGTTTTACCCCCTTGTGGGTGAATGCTCCGCGGTCCGTTCGGTGAGTAGGCCCGAGCCGCGGCCTCAATTTAAGGCTAGCGGCCGGGGGCAAGGAGCGTGATGCGAACAGCAATGCTCATTTTTCCTGAGATGGATCCTGCGGTTCTCCCCTGCTTCTCGACCCTGTGAGCTGGTCGGCCGAGCTCCGATGTAGACTATTGGGGCTCCGGTGGACTGGGAAAGGATGGAGCTCCAGGCTCAAGCAGCCGCCAGGGAAGCCCCGAGCATGCGCACTCCCCCTTTTATTTATTTTTTATTTTAAATCGAACATCGCTTATATGCAGAAATGTTATCTGGTGCATTACTGGAATGTAAGATTTTTTTTTATATCATGCTATGTTTAATTGTCTGTAACATTGACTTTGAAAATAAACACTTGTTCGATTAAAAAAAATAAATAAGGACTTCCAGTTCTGGCGCCCGATGTGAAGGAGGCAAGGAACGGCGGCTCCATGAAAGTGGCTTACAAACTCGGGCCACATATCGGCTACGCATGGTGAGTGCACCCTCCATGCAGCGGCCGCACCTCCATAGCTCCCAGATGGACAAATTTCTGGTCCAAGGACCCCCGGGAATGGCTCCCTCACAGCACGCGGAGGCCCTCCTGCCCAGCCAGCACGCAGCCATCATGGCTCCGAGTGCTCTCATCCCCCCGCTGCAGCCAACCCCCCCTCGGCCTTCCATCCTAACAGACAGATGAGCACTTCGCAGGGCTGGCCTAGGCTGTCGCTGCCCTGCTCACCCCTACATTCACAGCGGCAGTCAACCGGGCGATAGCCACGGGCATGGCTCAGCTCAGCAGGGAGGTGGGGAAAACAGCAAGAGAATCTCTGAGCTAGAGAGCTGCGTGTCAGAGACAGAAGATGAAGTGCAAGCCTCTTTCAACAGTGACAAAGATCACAAGCAATTCATTCTCGATAAATTAGACGATCTCGAAAATTGTTTGAGAAGAAACAACCTCAGAATTATAGGCCTACCAGAATCTTTCAACACTGACTCCCACCCAGAGATATGCGCCACGCACATCCCCCAAGCACTAGGCCTCACAGCACCCTGCACGGTAGAGAGAGCCCACTCCCTAGGGGCACCATCGAACGACAGGCGTACACCAAGACCAATAATCATTCGCTACCTCAATTACTCAGAGTCAACATTCTCAAATCCTTCTGCAATTCAAAAGCAGTCCAGATTGATGGTAATAAGCTGTTCCTATTCGCAGACTATTCACCAGAAGTTTCCAGGAAACTTAAAGCTTTTAAGCCTATCTGTTCATTCCTTTTCCAAAAATGCATAAAATTCTCCCTGGCCTATCCGGCGATACTCCGTTTCTCCAAACCTTCAGGGGAATCAAAAGCCTTTACATCACCAGAAGAAGCCAAATACTATCTCCAGTCATATATGCACTTGCCAATGAATACAACACCCCCCCAGGAAGGCCCGAGCCAGGGTTCATCTCGCAACCAGAGTAGTCCAAGAAAGGAACCAGCAAAGAAGCTCCATCTGAATGATCTGGACTCTCACAACAGGTGGTATTAAAGCGGTGATTCCTTAGGGTGAACTGGAAAGCCTCATAACATCACCCTGGTGATGTATAATCTACTATTGTAGTCAGCATCTCTACCCCTACGCTGAATTGTTCTTATATGTTACTAGGCGTATAGGTCATGTCTGTTTCATATTACGGCCTATGGCTATGTACTGTTGAATTCTTTCTGTTTTCAGATCTCTATCATGTCTACCTGTTTCATACAACCTTACCGAGACAAAGCTCTTCTCACACTACAAGCACTCATCACACAGCTGCGCATCAAGTGTCACTCATGGATAGGGGCTCGCTGGCCACCCGCGGGCGAGAAGAAAGACCCTCTCTCGGTAACGCTGTTTGTAGATACGGTGTTCACATGAGGAAAAAAGCAAAGTGCAGACTTCAACTGGTATGTTACAAGCTTTTGAGTTTTACACAAATGTTATGTTTTGGTGGTCCAGTCTGGGCCCTCCCCCCTGCTTTGACCCTCCCCATATCCTAACCTCCTTCTTCTCACCACTCCTTCCATGCAACCACTTCACGGTCACGTCCAACCCCTCATACTACACCAGACCCCCACACAACGTGGCCAATTGTCCCCACACACCACCACATTCCTAACAATAATATCCTGGAACGTGAAGGGTCTCAGATCACCTAGCAAATGTATGTCAACTCTCCGCCACCTGAAACGCCTTAAAGCCAATTTTGCCATTCTCCAAGAGACGCACTTGGCAGAATGCGATTTTCAACGCATGTGTAAATTATGGGTAGGCCAAGTAGCAGGCTACCCATCGTTGAGAGGCAAGGCAGGGGTCATGCTCCTCATAAATGAGAATACTCCCTGTGAAATAATCTCATCACACGCCGACGATGTGGGTCGTATCCTATCTGCGACCCTTAGAACCCACAATAAAGACTGGGTGCTGACGACATTCTATGCCCCAAACCCTCCAAATCAACAATTTTTCCAGGCCATCTCTTCACACATTGCCCCATTTCTTCACCTTCCTTTAGTGATAGCAGGCGATTTCAATTCAGTAATGTCCCCAGGGGAAGACAGATCCTCCGCTCGACCCCTAACAAAACCCAGCCTTCCACAGGCCCCTCACAAATCAACCAATGGTCCAAAAGTTTAATGCTCATAGATGTCTGGAGACTGGTCCATCCTGAAGGTAGGGACTTCTCCTTTTTTTCATCCCCCCACAACTCCCTCTCCAGGATAGACTTGTTAATTCCATCATACTGCCCAATGCCATAGATCCCCTAATATATGATATAGCCATATCGGACCATGCCCCAGTATCCCTCCGATTATCCGATCTTGCGCCCCCAAACAACCTTAGACTGTGGAGGTACCCTTCTTATCTCTCACATGATGACATTCTTAAACAATCTCTGGCTGACACCTGGTCAGAGTTCTCAATTACTAATGCAGCATACAAGTCAAACCCCAACCTCTTCTAGGAAACCGGAAAATCAGTCTTGAGAGGCCGAATATCAAAACACTAGCAAAGAACTCCATACTGCACACGCAAACCTCTCCTTGGACAACTCACATAGTAACAGGGAGAAATGGAGGGCAGCTAAGGACAGGTTTGACGTGTGGGCCGGAGTTCAGGAAAAGTAGCACCACTCATTTCAGGAGCATAAGTTTCATAAGTATGGCAATAAACCAGGCAAATTATTAGCCCGTCTCTGTAGAGGCCCCTTCACACCATCACACATAGTGGGTCTCAGGGATACAAGTGGCAACGTTGTCACCTCACCCAAACAAATAAACCAGATTCCCAAAGACTTCTTTGCTGTATTATACAGCCAAGACCCCATAGACGAGGAAAAAGCAACTGATTTTCTGGATAAAGTCATTCTCCCCAAGGTCCCTCAATCTAGCCTTGCAGACCTTAATGCACCCATAATACCACTCAAAATAGCTAACACAATTAAATCCCTGTCCCCTGGCAAGGCCAAGGCCCTAACCGCTTTACTTCAGATTTCTACTAGTTAAATGCGTCCACTATAATCCCCACACTCCAAGAGTTCTATCAAAACATACTTGACGGTAATCCTTATCTACCCACAGGGCACCAAGCCTTCATCAAACTCATCCCCAAAAAAGGAAAGGACTCCCTAGACCCCAGTTCATACAGGCCAATGTCACTATTGAACCTTGAATAATTGCGAACAGATTAGCCCCACTCATGCCCTCACTTCTCCACCCAGCCCAATCAGGTTTTACGCAAGGCAGATCTGCCACATCGAACATCAGGAAAGTTCTCATGGTGCTGGAGTTGGCAAAAGCGGTATCTGTCGGAGACCAAGAAATCATAACATTAAAGCATTTGATAATGTAAATTTCCAATGGCTACACAAAGTTCTTTCTTCATTTGGCTTTTCAGGTCCTTTCTGCCACCTGGTTGACGCCATGTACTCTGATCCCTCGGCAAGTGTGGTGGCTGCAGGTTACGTCTCCAACAGATTCCGTCTCCACAAAGGCACCAGGAAGGGTTTCCCCCTCTCCCCTCTCCTCTTTAATTTGGTCCTGGAACCTCTCTCCCGATACTTAAATTCGAGCACTCGCCTCAGCGGATTTAGAGTTGGCCCTCTAGAACTAAAAAAACGCTCTTTTTGCAGACGATATTTTAATTTTTTCTTCTAACCCAGCTGGGGACATGGGATTCATTAAAGAAACATTTAACTGGTTCAAACTATGTTCAGGCTTACGCATAAACTTTGCCAAAAGTGAAATACTACCCCTTTTTTTACAACCACACCCCTCCCTGGGCCCCTTCATTGATTTTCTCTATAGCAAAAATGCACATCACATACCTGGACATCAAAATTGGAAGATCCCCTCTTCTATTTACCAACTAAACTTCCTCTCTACGATAATGAAAATCATACAAGTATTAAAACAGTGGTCTTAGTACTTCCGGTTCCGGCGCCTCATGGAGTAGCTGCACGCTTGCTCTGCTCCCACAGCTAGCCTCCAAAAGCCTTCTATAAAGCCTAAATCCCTGCACCAAAAGATCGGGTCGGCACCGGAGGAGTCCCCGACCACCAGATGGAACGGTACCTTGACAAGGGTTCGTCCCGGACACCCGCTCAACAGAAGGGATCTGAAAACTCGCATCAGGCCGCGGCGCCTATCATGGCGACCGCACCGGGGGAACGATTGTTCCTTCATTTGTTTCCAAACCTTCAGACCTTGCAACGAACGCGGGCACCTTCAACACCGAACTGATAGCTCAAGCTGTAGCAGCAATTCTCGACCCCACGATCACAGCCACAGTGGAAAAACCGGTCCAGGATGGCCTGGCTCAGCTACACAAAGAACTGAGACTACAGGCATCTCGCCTAACTGAAGCAGAGCAGAGAATCTCCCATGTGGAAGAAGAACTGTAAACACCCAGGACTCTGACCGGGCACAAGACACCCAAATAAAACTCATAATAGAGAAGCTTGAAGACCTCAAGAACAGGTCAAGAAGGAGTAATTTGAGGTTCATTGGGATCCCTGAATCGGTCTCCAACACAACATTATCCCACTTCTGCATGGTCAAAATTCCAGAAGCCCTAGGCCTGCGGGGCCCCTGCCAAGTGGAACGGGCACACAGATTGGGTCCACCAGGCCCAGAGCGAAGCACGCCAAGACCAGCCATTGCCAAATATCTCAACTACGCTGACAAACATGGCATTCTACAGAAGTTCCGCCAAACAAAATCCCTCACAATTGACGGGGAAAGAATTCTGATTTTCGCGGATTACTCTGCTGAGGTGGCAAAAAAGAGGAAGTCCTTTCAACCTATCTGCGCTGAACTCTTTAAGAGGCACCAGATTCACTCTACCCTTCCCAGCTACACTTCGCCTCAAGGCCCCGTCAGGGGAACAATTGTCGTTCACCGACCCCTCAGAAGCTGACAGGTTCCTTTGCTCTCTAGCAACCCCCTCATATGCCACCATGGCGTCCAAAGACCTGCAAGCCCAACGTGCCCTAGATCAGAGAAGTCCCAGGAAAGACTCAGCCAAGAGATTGAGAACCAACGGCTCGCGCAACAATGCTATGGAGACCTCCACCTAATCTGACCGGCACAATCGAGGGTCTCTCCACAGCCTCCCTCTCCAAAGTCTTGATCATATGAGTATATCACCACTTACCTTAGGACACTTATAAATACCTACAACTTCTGCTCGTTCTTCACTGGACACTCGCACTGACCACGGCCATTCTTATAATAATCTTCGTTGCTGGTCCTCTTAATGGGACTCTTCCCCTCTCGGACGAGATATCCAGCTACGTCCCAATTGGCACAGTCAGTGTCAATTGTTTCTACCTACTGCCTTAGTCTACTTTAGAAGACTGAACAGCTGACTGCTCTCTTTGCATTATACCTGTTTGCTTATTAATCAATTTTGTTATGATCATTTGCTTTATCCCTTCGCCTTCTTCCACACGGACTGCCTCCCAAGCATGCAAGCCCAAATTATAATCTTGGGACCGCCTCCCAGAGGTCCATGACGACCCGACATCAGCTCAAAACATGACATAAGGGTCAAGTTACTTTTCTGATTCTTTTGATGAGGCTATGCTTTTAGGGAACAGTTTTTCCTGCAGTACGACCATGTGGAAGAAAGTGAAGTGCTTACTATGTTGGTTTGATTTTGAATGCATAACCGCTATCCACACTGCTACCATTACACCTCCTCACCTGCTGCATACCCATCCCCTCCTGTCCCCCAGTTGGCATTGACACCCAAATCTGCCCCGCTCCATCCCCTTCAAACAACCTCTACCAGTCATATGAGCCCTCGGGCCAAATGGCACCCAATCTGAATGCTCGGCCTAACATCAATCCTTTGATTCTTGACCCCCCATGAAAATAATATTGTGGAATGTTAAGGGACTCAGGTCCCCCAACAAGCGCATGAAGGTGCTGAGGCATCTTCAGCGCCTTCGTGCAGATGTAGCTTTAATTCAGGAATCACACCTGCCTTCATCTGACTTTTGGCGGATGAAAAAATTATGGGTGGGCACAGTTCTAGGATCAGGGGCGGTGGGAAGGAAAGCAGGAGTTCTAATCCTTCTACACAAAAAATTCTCAGGACAGGTTACGGCCACAGACACCGATACTCACGGCAGAATGATCACGATACAAGTGGGGTAACAAAAATCTCTCAATCACCAATATCTACGCCCCAAAAAGCCCAGGACCCCCTTTTTTTGCTGATCTCTCCACTCACCTCCTGGGGCACCCTCTTTCCCCTCAGGTGGTGGGAGGACACTTTAATTCCCTCATGGACACATTAGGAGATAAATCCTCTCCCTCCTCCCCACCCCCGAATACCCATCCGCATACACAGACCACAACTCTTCTAATGGAGACCATAGAATCACTGTCTCTACTGGACGCGTGGAGACTCCAACACCCAGTAGACCGTGACTTCACATATTTCTCACCACCGCATAGGACCTTATCCAGGATAGACTACATATTCATATCGGAGTCTATGCTACCCTTACTGACAGACTCTGAGATACACGCCATGGCCATCTCCAACCACACGCCCATCTCGATCTCACTGGCAGACCACTTTAGTACACAGACTCCGAATATATGGGGATTCCCAGCTCATCTTGCAGGCATGCCCGACTTCCAATCTTATATCCGAGCAGCCTGGGATGAGTACTCTCTTACGAACCATGCTCATCAGTCAGACCCCAACCTCTTTTGGGAAGCGGGGAAAGCTTTCCTGAGAGGAAAGGTGATATCCTATGCAGCCTCACATAAACGCAGATCTTTAGCGAAATATCGCACAGCCAGTCTCCAACTACAAGCAGCCCAAACAGCATTAGCCACCAATAACAACCAGGTTAACAGAGATAACTGGCAAACTGAAAAGAGAGCCTTTGACCTCTGGGCAGACACAATAGAGCTTTCCAAGAGAGCCCTGTCGGATGCCAAGTTCTACCAGCAGGGAAACAAATCCGGAAAATTACTAGACAGACTATGCAAAGACACCTTTACCCCGACACATATCTCTGCTCTCACGGATAAGCAAGGCCATACGCACACTGATCCCTCGGCAATAACCAATATCATGTTAGAATTCTACACCTCCCTTTACTCGCCTGACGAGATAGACAAACACAAAGCCGCTCAATTCCTAAGACAAATAAAGATCCCCTCGATTACGGAGGACCAACTCCAACTACTGAACGCCCCCATCACCCAAACTGAAATCCTGAAGGCTATACAAACTACGTCCCCCAACAAAGCACCGGGACCAGACAGTTTTACTGGGGATTTCTATAAATCATTAAAAAACGTTCTGGCACCGACCCTGTCCAAAGTATACGACCACATATGGTCTGGCGGGCGCTACTTACCCACAGGCAATCTAGCGATCATTAAACTTCTCAGTAAGAAAGGCAAAAACCCACTCGCCCCGGGTTCCTACCGCCCCATATCATTGTTAAATTTAGACGCCAAGTTTCTCTCAAAAATCATAGCAGCCAGATTAGCGGACATTATCCCCTCCATCATACACCCCGCCCAATCGGGTTTTGTCCAGGGACGAAATGCGACCTTGAACATTCGTAAAGTGATAACGGTACTGAAACACGCAAAAACTCAACCTACTCAGGGATCGGCCATCATAACTCTGGACGCAGAAAAGGCATTCGATAATGTCAGTTTTGAATGGCTCTTCTCAGTCCTAAGAGCACTACATTTCCAAGGCCCATTCCTCCACACGATACAGCAAATGTACGCCTGCCCTTCGGCTAGGATAGTAGCGGCCGGCATAATGAGCCCGGAGTTCCGTCTACACAAGGGCACGAGACAGGGATGCCCTCTGTCCCCCCTCCTGTTTAATCTAGCCCTGGAACCGCTATCTAGATATCTCATCTGAAAAGCCCCCTTACATGGCATCAAGGTAGGAGATCAGGAGATAGGCACGGCTTTGTTCGCCAATGATGTACTCATATTCACCTCGAACCCTGCCAAGGACATTCATGTAATCAAAAACACCTTTGACGCTTTTCAAAATATCTCGGGACTACGCATAAATTACTCCAAAAGTGAGGTATTACCTCTAGGTACCAACAAACATCTTCCTTGGGCCTCTTCCTCCCCCTTCCCTATAACACACACCCACATAACCTACTTAGGTATACAAATTGGCAAAACCCCCTCCTCCCTATATTCCTTAAATTATCCCCCGCTTTTCACGAAGATAACGCAGGAACTGTCGCGGTGGGCAGGGCTCCCGTTATTGCTTCTGGGGAGATGCCGTCTTTTTAAGATGGTGAGCTTTGCCAAACTCTTATACCCATTACAAACCCTACCTTTACTCATAAAACACAAAGACATCCAACTCTTAAACTCGACAGTTGTGAAATTCCTATGGCAGGGAAAAAACCACGTATCTCACAAGCAAAGCTATACTCTCCCAGGGGCGATGGCGCAGTTGGTCTACCACACATCAGATTATATAATATTGCTTGCCTCCTCCGTGCAGGTCTGGACTGGATAGCAAACACATCGAGGTACTCCAACTACTCTCTGGAATTAGCCAGGGCCAAGCCATTTACCCTATCGGGCCTGCTCCACTCACAATGGGGTCGCCTCCCGACCCACCTACGCCAGAACTTACTATTGAGAGACACGGCGTTTGCATGGAGAGAATCCAGAAAACTCCAGAAGCTGTCACCTCACATATCACGACAGCTACCCATTACAGGCAACCCACAGTTCCCGGCAGCTCAAGACAGCGCAAACCTCCAATTATGGTCTTCACGTGGCTTAACCCATATGGCATCTCTCTATGACGAGAGCTCCGGCAAACCGATCCCCTTCCAGGACATAAGCAAGACCTACAATCTGCCTCCTTCCCACATCTTCCAATATTCCCAATGCCTGAGTTTCATACGCTCAAACCATCTAACATCCAGAACGAATACAGGACCTTCCCCTAGCCAAACGGCCTCGAGAGCAGTATCTCTCTACGGTATACCCAATTCGGTGCACTTCTGGTATTAACCTCCAAACGCGACAGAACTCGACGGCCCTTGACACCCAACGGACATTACCCATCGACAGCACTATACACTCCACTGTCGAAGACCTCAAAAGACCTAAGAGAGGTACGTTTGCGGCACAGAGAGTTATCATTCAAGACCGCATCCACCCAGCCCTCCGCTGGGGTAACACTCACCTCGTCCGGGCTATCCCATTTACCGAACCGGGACCGATTAAGGTCTCTCATCAACCT
>BLSH010538984.1:391652-422066 GCA_018402905.1 Glandirana rugosa
GAGATGTGGGAGAGGACTCTCAAAAGAAAAAGAACCCACCCGCTCTCCTCCTGACATGTGATTTTTTCTCCCTGATCCCTACGACCCCCTTCGTTCTCGTACTGGTCTGCCCACCCAAGAAAAAGAAAACTCTCAGGAGAGGGTGTAGAGGAGGATGATCTAAAAACAAACCTCCACCTGCCCAAGTCCCGCAGACAATGAAAATATTTAATCTGTCTTCTCATAGATTGTCTACAGCTGAGACCACCCTGTTAGGACGTGGCCTGAATTTTGCTCCTACAAACAAGCCTAATTCATTCCAACTGTTCAAAGATTTGAACGGCTTTATCAGGAAATTAACTTTACATAGGCACTTTAAGGTCAAAGAAAGAAAATCCACTCCGGCCCTTCCACCTGAAGCCTCTGCCCCTTTGGAATTTCAACAGGAATTTGTCAATGAATTTGATTTTGATGATAATGCGCTAGACACTTTGGAAACTTTATCCAGTGATCCAGATGCTCTTCACTTATTTACCCAACATTTATACACATCCCCCCTATTACTCATTCCTCTCTGAAACCCAAATCCAACTTCTTCCCTACTCAGTCAAAGGGACCGTATATAGAGAGCTTCTATGAGGTGGTCTTTTCTGATCTCAGAAAACTATGCGAATCCTCCAGCACAAAATCCAATAATCTAACACCAGCAGAAATCACGGCCTTGGACACGCTGAGTAGTACCCACGACATAGTCATCAAGATGGCTGATAAGGGAGGGGGCATTGTCATTCAGGATAGGGAGGACTATATGGCAGAAGCCAATAGACTCCTCGGGGATCGCAATACATACATGCCACTACAGATGGATCCCACCACCATCTATGCCAAGGAGGCCGCCACATTGGTTAAATTGGCATTATCTGACACGATTATCAATAAAACTGAGGCTGCTTTCCTTTTGAAAAATTTTTATCACATTCCATACTTTTACCATCTTCCCAAGATCCACAAGGATCTGCAAACTCCTCCCGGCAGACCCATTGTGGCATCTATGGAGAGTGTGACTACTGGCATACTGGCAGTATGTTGACACTTTCCTACAGCCGCTGGTTACTAGATTGGTATCCTACATTAGGGATGGTTCCCATCTATTGGATCTTCTTTCCCCTTACAAATGGGAAACAACATATAGATGGCTGTCACTGGATGTGTCTTCATTATACACATCCATCCCCCATGATTATGGACTTATGGCCCTGGAGCATTTTCTGTCAGAAGACCCCATGATGAACCTTAGGCAAGCTAAGTTCATCCTTGAAGCAACACAATTTTGCCTAACTCACAACTATTTTTGCTTCGATGGGAACTTCTTCCTGCAGACCCAGGGCAAAGCCATGGGAGCAAATTTTGCACCTTCTTATGCCAACCTGGCCATGGGGTATTGGGAGAAGAGATACATTTTTGCCAACAACCCCTTTTCCAACAGCATCGTCTTCTATGGACGATATATAGATGACATTATTGTCATCTGGGACGGCTCCCCCGACCTCATTGGCCAGTTTGTGGACCATTGTAATAATAATCCTCATAGTCTGGCATTTACTCATGTGTCTAGTCCTGACTCTCTGGCATTCCTGGACCTGGAATTGTTCCACGAAGGTGATCAGATCCAGGCCAGGAATTACACTAAACCAACATCTGGCAATTCCTTCCTACACTACAGAAGTTGTCACTATGCCCCGTGGAAAAAGAACATTCCCAAGGGGCAGTTCTGTAGATTAAGGAACAATTGCACATCTACCAAGGACTATGTCTCACAAGGGGCCTCACTCAAAAATAAGTTTCGAGATAAGGCCTACCCCGACCAGCTGGTGGAAGAAGCCTTTGTACTTTACAAGGAGGGGAGACCCCCTAAAAAACCATTGGCGGATGATCACTCCTTTCGGTTTATCACTACCTTCCACGCCCAACATCATAAGATGGAAAAAATACTATCAAAACACTGGTATATCTTGTTACAAGACCCCCATCTGAAAGGGTCTCTACCCTCTGAATCCCGTATTACTTACCGGAGAGCCCCCAGTCTCAAGGGCAGGATTGCCCCTAGCAAAATGAGAAGCAAGAGCCATGTACCTGACAAGCCTACCCTCATCCCCTTGGTAGGCATGTTTCAATGTCGTAAGTCCTTATGCAAAACATGTGCCTTTGTGAACCATGGCCAGACATCCTTTCATACCAAGGGTAAGACCTACACGTTCAGTGAGTTCTACAATTGCTCATCCAATTTTGTTGTTTATGGGCTCACGTGCCCGTGTGGTCTGTTGTATGTGGGCCGCACGATACGCCCCCTTAGATGTCATTTTGGTGAGCATCGTAGACTCATTGAGGAAGGTAAGGACTACCACAGTGTGCCCAGGCACTTTTTGGAAAGACACAAAAAGTCCACTGTGGGTCTTAGAGTCTGGGTTATTGAACAAATACCCCAGACTCTCCCAGAGGCAGAGCGGTTCAAGAAACTGTGTGCACGCGAAACATACTGGATTTACATGTTGGACGTTCTTTCTCCTGGGGGTTTGAACGAAAGTATAGAGACTTCCTCAATGCTATCATCTCTCTCCCTCTTTTTCTCCCCACCCCCCTTTTTTTCCCTCCTACCGTAATTCTCCCCTATTGGGTTCATATATGTATACTGCCACACACACACATATGCATGATATGTGGTCATGACTGTTAGCCCACGCTCCATACAGAGAGAAGCAATGGGGCCCTTAGTCACACATGTCTGCACGTGTGTTTCCATTATTATATTATGAGCATATACACTAACCATATTCCATCATGCAGGTCACAGTCCTGTGCGCATAGGCTTTGTGTTCCTCCGGAGCACAGGGCTTGTGTCTAGGGGTATGCACACAGACATGGACCTATTATCATAATTTCACCGGCCACCTTTTTATCTCTTAGCCATGATAAGCCCCTTACCAGGGTTACCATTTTTATATTTATTTTTATTTTTAATACATTTCAATACATATTAATGTATATATATAAATATGTTGTTCTACATAATTTTATCATACATCCATATTTATGCAACCTATTTAGCATATTGTCTTCCTGGCGATTTTTTACTGTATTTTTTACTGCATTTTTTTGCATTTGTCCAACTGAGCATTTTTTTTTGCTCATAGATTATTCAGGCGGCGTTCCCAGCTGCTTTATTAATATAATGGCCCCCTTTTTTATTGTCCCCTTATCTTTTATATAGTATTGCTTTTTAGCAATCAGTGACTTTACCCAGCATAACCGTTTCTATTTTAATGTATATGTATTTCCATTCATTTTCATGATGTGTTGTAGCACGATCGTTCCTGTGTTAGCTGCTCTGTTTACTTACCTACAATTCTGCCCAACCTCTCCATCAGCCCCTCCCATAACACACGACTACATTAAGGGCAGTGTCCTATCCAATGCAGTCCTTGTCTGAGGAAGAGAAACGGCTCTCTCACCAACAGAGCCGGACGCTGAGGAAACGCGTCACATACTGGTGACGTCATTGGCCTGCGCCCGCTGTTTGCATCTCAAGCCTCATTTTGGAGCCCGCCGGCTGTTCCATCTCTTCACTCCAAACGGATCTTGTTCTCCTGCCTGTGCTTCTACCCACAGCACCTGGACCTTGCCAAGTGACGTTCACCCTGGACTGCACCTTCATGCACCCCATGCTTTATGATTCAGCTCAAATGTGAGTGTTTTTAATCCTTAAGTTGTCATTATAAACTGTGCATATTACACTTAGAGGCGCCTCTTTTCTTTTTGTTGTTTCAGCATTTGGAGTCTGGTTCTGCTCTATTCATCCTGGATGGCTGCCTATAAGTGCCCATGGACTTTATAGACTGACTTTTGCTTATATATATATGGTTTTGTTTGCCTTATTACTGCATCACGTGAGCCAAGTGTCCACATACTTTGATCTACATCTTCTGTTATAATAGTATGCACATTCCCATAGCGTTGCCCTTACCCTCATTGTGATCCAGACACATTCCATACCTTATCCCCTATGTGTATATATGGGGCTGTGCGCATTCACCCATCTTGTGCTCTGTCTATTTTGCTACTAAGCAGATAGAAAATATAATCTATGTTTAATCGTGAAATTTATACTCTGTAATGATTGTCTTTCCCAGGGTGTAGCTGTCCCTGTTTTTTCTATATAACATGTAAGCTAGCTCTCATTATAATGTAATCTTGCTACACTCTGAGTTTTGTTAGTGTCTGTTTGATTACCCGACCGATCGATCGAATAGATCCACACACTCGGAATCAGAACCAAACCCTTACAAATAACATCTCATCCTGCATTACAGAACGATCTGATTCTGGACTAGGTAGAGTCTACTGCTTTGAGGGACAGATTGCAGATCTCATCCTGCATTACAGAACGATCTGATTCTGGACTAGGTAAAGTCTATTGCTTTGAGGGACAGATTGAAGATCTCATCCTGCATTACAGAACGATCTGATTCTGGACTAGGTAGAGTCTACTGCTTTGAGGGACAGATTATTGTTCTAAAATCATCGCCTACTCCTATAGGGTCAGGTTCCTGCTGTTGCTGTAAGGGACAGATTATTGTTCTAAAATCATCGCCTACTCCTATAGAGTCAGGTTCCTGCTATTGCTGTAAGGGACAGATTATTGTTCTAAAATCAATCATCACCTACACTGCCATGGTCATGGCCTAGTCAACCTCTAGGCTCCTACTCCACATCCACCCCCCCTTCCCATTTTTATTTTTTTTTATTTGATGTTAAGTTATTTTCCCTATCCCCATTTTTTTGTAGGGCACTTGTCCCACTCTTACCCCCATTTTACTTCCTTTTGCAGGCCTCTAGCACTTGCCAGGACTTTTTTACACACATTTTTGTGCCGAAAAGTTCGGGTCCCCATTGACTTCAATGGAGTTCGGGAGTTCAGGGTAAAGTTTGGGTCAAGTTCGGTACCAAAGCCGAACTTTTTCACGAAGTTCGGCCGGACCCACCGAACCCGAACATCCAGGTGTCCGCTCAACTCTAGTGAATAACAAAGGTGATTGAACAGCATTTTAGATATTGCAGGTAAGCTCTTTTTCTGAGTATATATTTAAATACTGTATAAGACTGCTTGTCTGGAGTTCTACTTTAAGCCCCAACAGTCCAAAAATCAGCGAAGTTGTACTTTTCTGTCATATGTCCACAACCAAGAAGGGCTTTTTTTACACTTTGACATTTTAAAGAGCAAATACGTTTTCTGCACAGAACAGAGCTGTAGGGCTAGAATCAATAAAAAATAACAGCAATCAAAAGGGTTAGAGTTCTGAAATTATTTTTTAATATGAAAAGCCAAGGATAGCACCTTTTGTTCAATAGTTTACTTCTCACCTCCGGTGATATGAGTTTTTAATTTGCTGTTGTTTTACTACATTTTTTCTGTCTTCAGTCTTAACCTTAAGCCATATTTTCATTTGTAAGCAAACATTTGAAGCATAGATCTAAATGTATCAGCTATAGTGTTCAAGTTTTTCTCCTTGAGAGGGGCAATGGAGCATTTTTATGTAGAATTACATTAATAATTAGTTACTCAACTTTTTTTTCTTTACTACCACTATTATGTATTGCAGAGGAATGTATAAGCAGAGCATTAATTTATGCTTTCTATTACTGCATAGCACTAAAGGTACAATCATATTTTTATTTAATGCATGATGAATGTAAAGCATACACTTTTCAGTTTGCAGAAGCATATGTAAAACCTTCAGGGCCCCAGTGAAAGAAACCATGAAGGACCCCCTGACCCCCTTTTTCTTCAAAAAGCATCTGCCAGCATCTGCCAGAAACTTTGCAAGAAGATCCCTGGTGACTAGACATGATTACCCTTTCATTGCTGGCAGATGAGATCCCAGTAGGAAGTGCATGATTAACCTTTTTCAGATCTGTAGTGGAAGTGTATGACTAGCCATTATAGTTCTAGCAGATCCCTATTGGAAATGCATGATATTTCCACCAGGGATATGATAGCAATGAAGTGGTTAATCATGGTTAATCATCTCTTGTGGGATTCCCAGGGTCCCAGGTGCCGCAATCGTCCCCTCTGTGGCAGCTGGCCTCTCTTAGATTTGGCGGAGGGTAGGGGTAAGAGGATAAGTGCTGGAGGCACTTTTGGAGTGGAGAGGTGCTAGAAGGCGAGGGTCATGTTGCAAATCTACCTGCCCCTCATAGAACAAGTCCTCTCCATTCCAAAAGTGCCCTCCAGCACTTATCCTTATACCCCCACCCTACCCCAAAACACTCCACCAAGTATACCTCTGTGAACTTGCCCCCCTCACCCCCTTCCCGGTCACTGTGTCCCATTCCCCCTTAGTCTCCATTAGAGATGTAACATTTCCTGATTATTTGAAACCATGGGGAAAAAAAAAGTTTTTTTCCCTGTTTTTTTCTGGACAAATTTACATTTTGGAAGAATTATTATTAAATCAAAAGTCATTCTGTTACACTGGGAAGGTGAGATGTAGTGTACATAAAACTTTTATGCTTGAAATAAAAGTACAGCTTATTCTGTAAATAAACTAAACTTGCTAGTTGCTTTTTATTTATTTTTTAATCACAAATGGAATAACAAGGACTGTATATGTTCAGAACGTTTAATCTATATATGAGAACAGGTAACCCCCCCCCACTCCCTCACAATTTCAAAGCTTCTTGCCAATATGCATTTTCAGTCATTGACAATGCTGATCCAGAAGCATATATTGCTCTTGCAGGAGCTTGATCAATGTTCTCCTGATTTTCAGGTGTCCTTTTATCTGTAATGAAGGTATTGTGTACTTTTGTGAGGCAGTAGTTTGTAACACTTCCTTACTTGAAGTTGCTCCTGGGGATGAAACACTTTCTGATGATCCAGAAAGAGCATTTCTAGAATGAGAACTCTGGAGGGAAAAGTTACTCACACTTTCATTCTGGTCATCATCATTTCATTCTATAAAGTATTTTGAATGCCTTTAGGGCACCTATGGCATGCCAGGATGAATTTTGTCATCTTTTTAGTATTTGAAAAATAATATTTTTTCATAATATTTGCAAATTGCAGCTTTGCTCTCAGCAGAAATTGCACGGTGGAATTGTTTCCAAATTCTAAAAGTTGGTCTCACTATTTTACTGAGAGGAGGAAAAGAAAAAACAATTTACTGACCAGTCTATAGGTAAATGCCGTGATGGTGGAGAACATTAATATGAATCATTTAAAGGTTATACAGATCAACTAATTTGTCAGCATTTTGGCTGCGGGTGGTTGTGGGTGAGGGAACAGCTGCCATTCGTACACCCGCAACCACTCACAATAATGTAAACCTAAGTTCTCATAAATCATTCATTAAGGTCTTCATGTTATGTAGTTTGAATACCATGTCACAGATATATTATTTATCATTGTAAAAGAACATATTTCACTTTTTTAATTAACCACTTCTCTCCCACCATATTGCAGAATGACAGCTGGAAAGTTGTTGTATTATCAAGACTGGGCATCATATGATATCCAGCAGGATAAGCCACAATGCGCCGATTGGTAGTGACACACCGCATCTTCAATGCCCGCTAAGAACCTATGACGGAGGCTCTTTACTATGTGATCAGCTGTGTCCAATCACAGCTGATCACATGGTAACCAGGAAGGGCCATTTATCATTTTTTTCCTCTACTCACACTTACAAGGCACGAGTAGAGGAGAGTCAATCGGCGGCTCTCCTGACAGAGGGATCTGCGCATTGATTATCAGTGCAGACCCACCAGGGATGCCCACTAGAGCCCACCAGGGATGCCAATCAGTGCCATCTATCAGTGCCATCTATCAGTGCCCATCGGTGCTGCCCCTCAGTGCCCATCACTGCCACCCCATCAGTGCCCATTAGTTCCACCTATGAGTGCCCATTAGTGCCACCTATGGGTGCCAATCAGTGCCACCTATGAGTGCCCATCAGTGATGCCTATCAGTGCCCATCAGTGCTGCATATCAATGCTGCCTCATCAGTGCTCATCAGTGAAGGAGAAAACTTACTTATTTACAACGTTTTATAACAGAAAGGAGGAAAAACTTTTTTTTTAAATTTTTCGGTCTTTCTTTATTTGTAGTGCAAAAAATAAAAATAAAAACTGTGGTAATCAAATACCACCAAGAGAAAGCTCTATTTGTGGGAAAAAAATGATAACAATTTTGTTTAAGTACAGTGTTGCATGACAACGCAATTGTCATTCAAAATGCGACAGTGCTGAAAGCTGGAAATTGGCGTGGGCAGGAAGCGGGTGAAAGTGCCCTGTATTGAAGTGGTTAAAATTTTCAGGGAAAAAAAAACAAAAAAAAAAATGGTTTTGAAAAAAAATGGAAATGTTTCCATTTTATTTCCAGTCTTTCCCATCTCTAGTCCCCACATGACCCCTTTTTGGAATGTAGACAGTCCAAGGTATACAGTATAATAAGAGGCATGGCAAATTTTTTTGAAGTTTTTTGTCACAATTTTTTGTAAAATAGAGAAGTTAAATAAAATGAATTGGTAGGTACAGTATATTGGTCTGGTGACACTAAAGTATCTGGCACCTCATCCCCAATGATATGATTAGGTTGGAAGGGGAAAAATTATGGGATTATACCGGTGCCAAAAACATTGTTAAAAAGTATGTATACACAAGGTTAAAAACCAATACATATATTTTTTGTTGTCTTAATTACATATACACGGTAGCAGTGGGTCATACAGTGGTTCAATATATATCCTTTCCTACATATTTCGCCTGTGTAGGCTTCCTCAGGAAATCTGTAGACCACCATAACTAATTTCAGACTATACAAGGTGAAAAAGATTTCATATTCGTATTTATATATAAAAAAAGCAATTGATGGTAAACAATTTCCATACACAAATTGATATTGTTCATACTGTCTAACTCACACTGCATTCGCTTACCCCAAAATTCACTAGGGTCCCATGAACCTGTGCGTGTCACAAGGGAGGGGGCACCATCTGTCCACCGGGGACATTCACAGTCCAGCTAGATAGAAAAAAATGTACAGAGTTTAACCCTTTGAAAACCATAAAGGATTTTCTGGGGGAAATAAAGAAAATACATATTATACTGGGAGTGTGTAAAAATTTTACATCCACATAGCGGCCTACCATGCCTACATGTTTACTTACATTTTGTTTCAATATTTTTATTGAAGTTTGTTGTACAAATCAGGTTAATTACAGTAGAAAGAATTTTTCAAAACTCTATCAACAACAGTCAAATAAAGAATACAGATTTATATCAGAAGTGTATAAAGAAAAGAATAAGTAGCTCAATTATTTAAGGATATAAAAGAGGCGTTGTTAGGATCGAGTTAGATAAATTAAGGCCTCAAACTGGCTAAAAAAAGAGCATCTAGGCTTCATATTCACAGAAGTCAATTTTAAATGCTTATAAGGATATAGTATAGAACAGGTCGGACCTCGGCTCAAACCATGTAACTGAACTGGCACCCACCAGTACAGGCCCCACGGGCTTCTGGAAAACCCGCAGGCCCCCGGCACCCCCAATGGGAACAAACTGTACCGAGAGCCGAGGGGTTCCCTACCCCACAGCACCCCCCTAGAGGGCCCCAGTCTTCAAACATAACCTATACACTTCTCCGCCAGGTCAACATAAGAGCCACCATGAGTGCCTAAACCCTCACTCTTATGTTTGCGATCCCACCACCCTGAAGTACATAGCGTGGTGTTTAACAAAATGACGAGAATAAGAGAGAAAAGAAAAGGAAAAGGAGTAAGGAAAGATGAAGATAAGGAAAAGAATGCCTTAGAGAGAGTGGGTGTAGCAAGATAGCCGTAGACTCTATCATTCGCTCAAAGAATTTGTTGTCCTGGAATACCCGGAGTTAGTGAAACTCCTACAAAGGTCGCCCATGGTTCCCAAATCATCTCACTAGATTATCTGTTAGAATACTAGCTAGCCTTTCTTGTGTCATTAGCCAAGAGATTTTTCGGATAGCTGCTTTTAGGGGAACCCGTTCTTGTTTCCAAGCCCTAGCTATTGTAACCTTGGCTCCCAGTAATATAAAATGGGTTAATTTCCTGCTAGCTTTTGTGGCATTAGGGATGTAGTCATTTAAAAGTCATTTAAAAGTGCAATAGTAGGGGACCTCGATAGTTTGCATCCTGTTACTTGTTGAATAATACGGAATATTTTAGACCAATAGGACCGAATTCTCGGGCATTCCCACCAAACATGGGCCATGGCGCCTTTGAGAGGACGACCCCCTGACCACACCAACGTTCATAGTCAGTAAAACTTAAGGGGAGCGGTTTATCCCTCCAAAGTTTGTGCAGAGAATTGGAAATTTGATAAAATCTAAATTTCTCTGAGTTTGGAAGCTCTAATTTATTTATACAATAATTAAAGGTGATCGGGCCGGTGGCCGTGAAGACGTGTCCTAAACCCCTTGTTTAACCACCATTGAAAGGCTTTGATATTTAGCCCCGGGGGGAAATCCGGGTTATTGAAGAGGTGTGCTAAAGGTTTAACTAAGGAAACTAAGGAGGATGTATGACTAATTTTATCCCACAGGGCCAGTTCGTTAGAGAGCGTAGGAGCCAAAATTGGGGGTCTATCTTTAAGGGAACACCATAAAAGAAAATCTAGCGTGTGCCGTGGGGTGGCCTGTCTTTCTATCCGCACCCAGTCCTGTTTCTCCTACCTGAAGTAGACAGAAGATAGTTGGGCTAGCCTGGCGGCCTGAAAATATTTCGCTAGATGGGGTAAACCTAGACCTCCCTTCCGTCTATGGTGAAAAAGGGTTTGTTGGGGAATCCTATATCCTGAGTTTCCCCAGATGAATTTAAGGATTTTACTTTGAAAGGAGGAGATGTGGCCCTTCCGGATAGGAACTGGCAAAGAGCGAAAAAGGTTTAGGAGTCTAGGCAACAGAGTCATTTTCACTGAATTAACTCTCCCAAGCCACGAGATACCCTGCTTAGACCAAAGCTTAAGATCATCCTCGAGCTTCCGGAACATCAGAGGGTAGTTACTACCATATAAGGTTTCGTATTTAGATGTGAGGTTGATACCTAAATATTTAATTGAGGTGTCACTCCATCTAAACTTGAAGTCCGTCTTGAGCTTGGCGACTATCTCAGGAGGTAGAGAGACATTCAAGGCTTGAGATTTAGAATAATTAACCCGGAGCCCTGAAATCACAGATACATCTTTAAGGAGCTGACATAATAAGGGGAGGGATGACATTGGGGATGTTATGAAGACTAATATATCATCAGCAAATAGACCACATTTGTGTTCTTGTGGACCGCATATCACCCCTTTGATAAATTGATTATCTCTGATGGCTATGGCGAGGGTCTCTATTACAATAGCGAAAAGTAACGGGGATAGTGGGCAGCCTTGCCTAGTGCCTGTTTTAATTGGAAAGGGATTGGAGTAGAATCCCTGCAACTTAATCATAGCTTGTGGGGAGGAGTAGAATGCTCTGATAAGGCTTAGAAACCTCTCCCCGAAACCCCAATGCTTCAGAAGGGATAACAGATAAGTCCAAGAGACCGAGTCAAACGCCTTACATAGGTCTAGGGAGAGAAACATCCCCTTCTGAGCCGGCCCTCCCGTCCAATTAGATTGAAGTATTGAAACTATATCAATAGCCCTTCTTACTTGATCGGGACCCTGTCGGCCCGGAATGAAACCGACCTGGTCCCTATCAACATATTGGCTAATAAAGGATGCTAGCCGGTTCGCCATTATTTTAGTTAGAATTTTCAGATCATTATTTATGAGGGGTATAGGACGATAATTGTCTCAGTCTTCTGGGTTTTTCTCAGGCTTAGGGATCACAGTTATGTATGCAGTGTTAAGGTGCTTCTCGATAGGGTCCCATTTCATTTTGAATTTAAAAATTGCGTCAAATGAGGAGCCAGTGTTTTGGCAAATGTTTTATAGTAGGGGCCCGGGAGACCATCCGGTTCCGGAGCTGAGCCCTGTTTGAGATCTTTGATGACCCCCAGCACCTCCTCCTCCAAAATTGCTTCGTCCATTAAAGCCCTATGTTGATCTGAGAGAAGGGGTAGAGGGATGCCCTCTAGAAACTGGTTTATAGTTTCTACATTTTCGTCGGTCCCGGGGCTGTACAGATTCTCATAAAATTTTTGAAAGGCCCCAATAACTATGTTGGGGTTTGAAGGGGGTTTCCCATCTACCCTGATTTTGGGCATGGAGATATGCCTGATCCGGGGAGTAAGCTTCCTAGCCAGATATGAACCCATTTTATTGCCTTGGGTATAAAATATATTTTTAGACCAGCGGATAGCCTTCTCTGTTTTCGTCGTGAGCGCAAGATTAAGTTCTAGTCTCACCTTATCTATTTTATCTAGAAGTGACTGAGAGGGATGTGTCTTGTGTTCTGCTTTAACCGCTTTAAAGGACTCCTCCAGCTTCTGTAGATAGAGTCCTCTTTCCTTTTTGATCCTGGAAGCCAATTGAATGAATTTACCTCTAATAAAGGCTTTATGGGCCGCCCAAACTGATTCTACTGATGTGTCGCCTATCATGTTAGTAGAGAAGTATTCTTGTAGACTATTATCAATTCCAGTAACATTAACTGAGTCTGTGAGTAATGACTCATTTAATCTCCAGTGTGGTTTAGGGAATAGTCTGGACTGGATGGTCTGAAACGGTTGTGTCATGAATGTGGGCCTCTAATATGGTTGGTAAAGTATAGAAGGGAGTGAATAGGTGGTCAATTCTAGAGTACGAGTTGTGGGGGCTAGAATAATGTGTAAAATCCCTGCTACAGGGATGCCTATCCCTCCATACATCAATTAAGTTATAGGAGTGGAGAAGTTTGGCTATGCGTAAACTGTCTTTAGTTGGGCGTAAAAGTTGGTTGCCTAGGGGTCTGGTTTTATCCAAAGATTGGTCAAAGGCTACATTAGAGTCCCCTCCAAGTATTATTGTGCCCTCCAGCAAGGGGGAAAGGGCCGTTAACATTTTTTGAAAGAACTGCAACTGACCCTGATTGGGAGCGTAGTACGAGATCAGTGAGATGGTATGTCCATCAATAGTACCCTTCACTAGAATATACCTGCCCTCTGGGTCCCTGACATCTGAGAGCCAAGTGAAGTTGCAATTTTTAGAAAATAGAATAGCTACTCCTTTTGATTTAGTTTCAGCGTTAGCTAGGAAGAAGCTTGGAAAATATGGGTGAAGGAAATTAGGGTTAAATGGGACAGGGAAATGAGTTTCCTGGAGCATAAGAATATCTAATTTCAGGGATTTGTAAAGATCTCCAATCTTCTTATGTTTTATGGGGGAGTTCAGCCCCTGAACATTGTGGGTAGCAACCTTAAAAGGGAATCATGGGAGGTCAGCCATCACTTGTGAAACAAAGGGTATATCTATTGGTAGGATCACGCACCCTTCCCAGGATTTTCCCAATATCCATGGAACCGTGTCGCGGCTTGAAGATAGAGCCTTGGGCAGCATTCACTCTAGAAGGAGAGAAGAAAAAAGGGAGGAGAAAAAGAGAAAAAGAAACCAGAGATGTGGAAAAGGTAATAATAAACACTGTGAGCCAATCTCGACAAGTAAATAGCCCTGAAAAGGGCCTTTTTCTCCAACTAAGGTATTTGCGACCAAGGGTGGAGAAAAGATAGAGCCCCTTGGGCACCCTTTGGTATAGACCAAAAAGTCTAGCTATTACCGCTGGACAGCTCATCCCTGACCTACCTAGAAGGGTCAGCTAGATAGGCGGAGGCGCAAGTGGGCCACCACCCGCCTAGGAGCCCTGCGAAAAACAAATAACATGAACAATGGAAAATGACAACCTATATTCTAACCCTATATAAGGTCTTGGAACAGACTACAAGCCCCAGATGTTACTTGCTTGGGAAAAAATAGATGCCATGCCCTCCGGCCCCAACCCGTGAAGTCCCCCCCCCCAAAGAAGGGAGAGGGAGGCCTCCAAGGCCGAGTCCCCCAATGAGGGGGCATGACCCACAAAGACAGGGCAAGTGAAACCTTTAGGTATAGAAGAACCAATTCTTGCAGTTCAACCTCAACTTTGACACTTTGGTGTCAGAGAGTCCTTTAGTTCAAAACAGACCTTCAGCCTGAAAAACAAGAAAGTGTTAAACAAAAAAAAGTGTTAACTAGATCATATTGTTTCGGGCCTATTTCCGAAAGGTATGCAATCAAGGCTAACCCATGATGCTAAGAGTGGACATAAGTCAATGGAGGCCTTAACATAGCTGAAGGTTGAGAATTATATAGGGACCAGGAACAAAAATGAAAAATTGTGGAATGGGCAGTTCCTCCGAGCAGGATTCCTGCTAGATAAAAGTTATGTTGATCTTGTCTGAGACCCAAGTCATGGGGGCCCATTTTCTTTCGCTCGTTCGCTTCCTCGGGCGGCTGGTGGGAGACTGTCTCTTCGACGAACTGGTGTTATTAGAGGTATCCATATCGGATTCCTGAGATATCAATTTAAATGGAGGAAGAGTTTCTCTCCTTCTTGTAAGGAAGAGAAAGCGTAATCTCGACCTTTGAGAGAAAATTTAACAGCAAAAGGAAAAGACCACTTGTATTTGATTTCCTTCTCCGTCAACACTGCTAGGAGGGGTTTTAAAGCTCTCCTTTTCTGTATTGTAAATGGAGCAAGGTCTGCATAGATTTCAGCAGGGTACCCTTTGCAGAGAATCTTGGCGGAGATTCTGGATTGTTTCATGACCCCTTCTTTTATGGTATAAAAAATGGGGCCTGACAATTATGTCCCTCGTGGTGCCGTCCTTCCGTAAGGGCCCCAAAGCTCTGTGGGCCCTGTCAAGTTCTAAACGATGTTTAGGGGTGTCCGGTAGTAAGTTGGTTATCAAGTTTTGTATTGCATCAGGAATATCCTTGATCTCCTCTGGGAGGCCCCTCACTCTAAAATGATCTCGTCTAGACTTATTTTCTAGGTCGTCGATTCTGGAAAGGGCTGTATCTAATTGATCCTGTAGGGATCCAATAAGATCTGAGTTCTGGTTGGAGATTGCTGCAGTGGAATCCAGCTTGTTCTCAATCGCTTCAATACGGACCCCGAGCATTTGAAAATCTGAATTGATCTCACCAGTTATAGAGGCAATCGTGTTTGCTAGACCCCTCTCAATAGATCTTCCACTTGTAATGAGATGTTAGGGCTGGGGGGGCTGGGTGATGCTGGAACCGGACTGTTAGGCCCCATTGGAGGCTGTGGAGGAGGGTGATGGCAAGGGGAGCTGCAAGGAGCCTCCCTGAGGTCCTGGAGTGAAAGTCAACAGAGCCGGGGAGAGAACTTGCCTAGATTCGTGACGTATTGAGGGACCCGGGCTCCCTGAGCCAGGGCTTTCCATGACTCCTGTAGTTGCGGCCGGAGCTGCCAACATTTTGGTAGACCCCTGCAAAGAGGTTGCAGAGAAAAGCAAGCTCAAATCTTTCCTTGCAGTTGGTGCAGACATGCAGGGGAGAGGCTGCCCTGCTTTAGGGGCCAGATCACCCGTTCTGGGAACAAACTGGAGGGCTACAGAATCCAGAAAGAACCCGAGGATGGAAGAGGTAATCCCAGACCGACAGCTTGAAGCTTAATATTGTGGAGAGAGGGCCTGAGTGAGAGTATGAGCTCCTCTATATTAGTAATAAATGTCCATAGGACACCCCATGGGGCTTGAAGGGTTGCCTAGTGTCTCTGCGGGGTGAATTGGGGATGTTGCCAGTTGTTTCTGAGCGCTAACATGCCTTCAGGCCTTAACGGAGGCCATCTTGGTACACCCAGTCATCTCTATTGCTGCTGGGGTAGAGAAATGGGGGCTCAGGGAGCAATCTGCCAGACTGACCTTCTCCCCCGGTGTGTAGGCTGACTAGTCCTGACTGGTCTGGATGCTCCAGCTCGTTCGGATCCGCAGCGCTTGATCTGCTGTGTCTGTTAGGCTGCCGCCGTGGCCATTTTGGTACTCCCGGCGGTTCCCACGATGTGGCGGACGGACTCAGGGAGCTCCTGAGGCGCTTCCCACCGCTATCCTTAGCTTGTGGGGAGTTTGGGGGGTTAGGGTCCCCTGATACTGGCTCTCCCCAGCGTCTTTTCCGGCCGTTTAGGGCATCGTAGGCGGGTGATGGTGCGGAGCTCCGGATCAGGCTACCATCCTGGAGCTTCCGCACATGCGCACTCCGTTTACTTACATTTCAAAGACAACATTCTGAAATCAAACAAGAAGGGTGCCAGATTGAGCCACAGAGAGGTGAGAAATATGCAGTAAAATATGTAACTGAAAATGATGCAAAAAAATAAAAAATAAATAAAAAGGAATATGATATATGATTTATGTCTTGTATGTTTCTTTAAGATATATTGAAAGTCAATGCTATGTAGATATGTATATTATGGCTATATTTATTAATTTAAACAAAAAAGCCAACCCATATGTGGATTGACAATTAGAAATGGTTTAAGAGTCATAATAACACATGTTGATTGCTGGGCATGTGACAAAAATCTGTATTGAAGACATATTCAAGAGTAATGATTAATTAATCAATGCCTAAAGTTATGACACAATTTTGTTCAAAGAATATAAAATAAAAAGGTTACCCAAACAAGGTGGTGAGAAGTTAAAGGAGTAATATATAGTAGGTTCCAGTGATGATTAGTGAGATGAACAGACCTGCAAGGAGTATCTCTGTATTCATGGCAATCCTCCACCATCAGAGGTGGTGTGGCTGAAGTGCCGGCTTTTGAATGTCCCCCACTCGTCCGGCGTGTGACGTCACCAGAGCGAGCGTGGACGTGACTGTGCCACTGCGCATACACCCGAGTCCTGGGCAGCACTGTGGACCACAGGATCCAGAATGCCATGAAAGATGGACACCACGCGGCACACCCAGGGGGCAGAACAGCCCGCACATACTACAGCGGGAGCCTTCCGCCCCCAGGGCATTGTTAGGAGACCTGGGACAATGCAGACAGCTTAGCTGTCAAAACAAAGCACCGGATGGTAGATTCCTTCTCGGTAGTGGCCGAGTTGAAATCAGATAGGGGCTGCAGCCAGGTAGCACAGGGGGTTCTGCACAAATGCAACTGCCCCAGTATCCATATGGACACACGCAGTGCCACATGACCCTCGAAGCAGCGCAGGATAGAAGACCCCAGCAACATGGGAGAGGTGGGTGAATGGCCAGATGTGGAGGCAAAACATCTAGCTATGGGCAGACAGTATGACCTCTCAAGATAATATATATATATACATTTTAAACACTAATAAAAGTAGTTTATGCAAAAGAACAAACAAAATAAACATAGGACTTCAAGTCGCAGGACAAAGTTTGATCCACAGTCGTATGACTGTCATGTCGTACCAGTGTGAACACGGCCTAAAATGTAATTTTCTGGCAGGTCACAGAAAGCAATGCAGCAGCAAAGGATGTGTATTAAAGCTCATCTCCAGGCTGTGATGAGGACAGCACTGTGCTGGGTTTAGGTTTTCTTTTTATAATATCTGCCTACACTGAAACCTTAAAGGACACTAATGGATGTATCTTGGTTCTTATTAATACATTAATTATGATGTAAATATAATCCACATTAGATATTACCCAATATAATAAAAGTGTTATAATAGAGTTGGTAATTGACATTGATTAATATGGGAGAATTCCAGATGGTATTTGGGGGTAGAGTGGAAGGATAAATGAACAAGGGGCAAAAATCAGACGATGAAGAGGAGAATTACGCTACAGGAATGACAAAAAAGATATATCACAAAAAGGGCATACATAAAGCTTCTCATTCAATCCAGGATACTGGGTTGCCTAGAGAATGTAGATCCATGGCGATTCCAATTGCAGAAGAGTTTGATGAATTCCCCCACATCTGACATGTGTGGGTATGTGTTCCAGGGCCATGAACCTGACCACGTGGCTGTCGAAGTCATGGCATCTGTTCACATGTAAATTTAAGGCTGTAGTTGTTTGTTTTTTAAGAATGGGGTTGATATGGTCTTTTATGCTTTTAAAGAAAGGATGTTTAGTCTTGCCTATGTAGGATGCTCCACATAGGCATTTGGCTAGATAGACAACTCCTATTGTCTTACATGTAACTCTATTTTTAATTGCATGGGTTTGCCAATTAGGAAGGACAATTGACTGAGAGTTTACCAAATATTGGCAAAATTGACAGTTGCCACATGCGAAAGTACCTGTTTGCTTTGAACCAACTTGCTTGGAATTACCAAAGTGGCTTTTCACAAGACCATCATTAAGGGAGGTTGCACGTTTAAATGTAATCTCTGGGTGAGATTTGACATACTTGCCAATAGTGGAGTCTGATGATAACAGTGGTCAAAATTTGTTCAGCATTATTCTAATTTGGTTATGTTGTTTAGACTATTTATTAATTAATCAACTGATCTGTCATCCACTGTAGACACAGCAAGTGACAGATCACCCTGCAGCATGGCTGCTAGGACGCATGTGAAGCACATGACTGGGAGGACAGCATATGACTTCCTCCCAGATCTATGAAGCTCCCACTCAACAATCATTTGACAATAGTCTGGATGAGAAGCAGTTAAAAAATGGCACAGCTCTTCCCAACTTTTGTAGTACAGATTTTGGGTTCTAGATGATGTGAATATTTTCCATATTTGAATTGTACCCAATGTAATTTAATGAGCAAGGGGGATACATTCATTCATCCAGGCAATGGACAGGAGTTTAAAATCAGAGGGCATTTAACCTGTCATACAGGCAGATACCTATCCATTGTGCCATACCATCATGCGATACCATCAGGGAGGCATGTGATTGTCCCCAAATGTATTCTGCAGTAGGACAATGACCCCAAACATACAATCAATGTCATTAAGAACTATTTTCAGCGTAAAGAAGAAGGGGACTTGAACATGATGGCTTGGCCCCACAGAGACCTGATCTCAGCACTATCAAGTCTGTCTGGGATTACACGAAAAGACAGAAATATTTGAGGCAGCTTATATCCACAGAATAACTGTGGTTAGTTTTCCAATATTTTTAAAAACAACTTACCTGCTAAGTTCCTTCAAAAACTGGGTGCAAGTGTACCTAGAAAAATCTATGCTAGTTTGAAACCAAAGTGTAGTCATGCCAAATATTGATTTGATTTAGATTTTTCTTCTGTTCATTCATTTTGCATTTTGTAAATTGATAAAAAAATAGACAATTAAAATATATATATTAGTAAGCTTTCTTAATTTACAGCATTTCTTCACACCTGACTAAAAGTTTTGCAAAGTATTGTACATACAGTATATTGACCCCCTCAGGAGCTGCTGAGTATTCTGGGTACCCTACTGAGCCATAAGCAGAGTGCTGCCACTACTGACACCACCCAAATACCTTGGCCAGGTGACTCCATGGCTGTCACACAAAGGCAATGGCAAAGCACCAACTGGAAAAGACAATATAACACAATACAGTACCACTTTAAGCTGTACCCATCCTGCAGGACTGAAGTTTTGAACGTGAGCTCCCAAACCAAGAGGTTTTCCCCAAGTGAGTAAAAGAGAAAGGAGTAGAGTTGAGCGAACCCGAACTGTGAAGTACGGGTCCATACCGAACTTTCGGGTGTCCGGAACCGGAACGTTTGAGAAAAAGTCCGGGTTCGGGTTCTGGGTTCTGGTATTTTATCATGCATGTTGAATAGCTGCAGGGCAGCCAATCAACAAGCATTTCACTGGTTTTCCCTAGAAGCCATCACAGCCATGCCTACTAATGGCATGGCTGTGATTGACCAGTGCATCATGTGACCCAGCCTCTATATGAGGCTGGAGTCACGGTGCTGCATGTCACATGCTCTCAGGTTAGTGTAGGGAGAGGATGCTGCCGGCACTGTGAGGGACAGATTGTGAGGGACAGATTGCAGATCTAATAACTAGGTAGAGATTACTACTACTGCTGTGAGGGACAGATTGCAGATCTAATAACTAGGTAGAGATTACTACTACTGCTTTGAGGGACAGATTGCAGATCTAATAACATCTCATCCTGCATTACAGAACGATCTGATTACAGAACGATCTCTCATCCTGCATTACAGAACGATCTGATTACAGAACAATCTGATACTGGACTAGGTAGAGATTACTACTGCTTTGAGGGACAGATTGCAGATCTAAGAACATCTCCCATTTTTCTTCCTTTTGCAGCCCTCTAGCACTTTCCAGGACTTTTTTACAGCCATTTTTGTGCCGAAAAGTTCGGGTCCCCATTGACTTCAATGGGGTTCAGGGTCCGGGGTCAAGTTCGGGTAACGTTCGGTACCGAACCCGAACGTTTCCGTGAAGTTCGGCCGAACCCCAACATCCAGGTGTTCGCTCAACTCTAGAAAGGAGCAAAGCACAGGGCTAGCTCATTTGTGGGCTCCCAACAAGAAGAGTTAGGCAAATAACATTTTAGCAGATACCCCAAGCACATGAAGAACTCTTCTGTCGGGGCACGGTCTGTCAGCATCAGAGATGGTTGCCTAGACACTGAGCTCATCAGCCAGGGGAGAGAACCGGAGTGATGAGGGCCAGCATCTGTGGATAATCGACTGCCATCCAAGCTCCTGAACACTCAGACGCCCTGACCAGCCCTGTTCCTGCTAGAGGGAGACCAAATATCGGCCTCAAAAACTGACCGCCTTCTTCCGCAAACCAACACCCAAGGTCAGTGACAGCCATTATGTTGCTGGCCCAGATGCGGCATCCAAAGCATATACTGATTACGGGGGACTCAGACTCCTATCCTCTCCCTCCATCCCCCACACACAGAACAGAGGGGAACCCTCACACAGTCAGCCCCACTAAAGCCCGCATGCGGATGGAGTAGCCATTGTGGCCTACATAAATCGAGGCCCAGGCTTTCAACCCACTACAATCCAACCTGGCCCTACATTCCCCTATGGCGACATTCCCCACTACAGGTCAGCCAGTGATCAATACAACCTTAACCACTTGCCGACCGCCGATCGGCATTTGACGGCGGAAAAGTGTTTCGTTCCCGCAAAACGCCGTCATACGACGGCGGCTGCGGGATCGAGCTTAGTGAGCACGCGCGCGCCGCCGGAGGCGCGCCCGCGCACTCACTGTGTTCGGGGAGGGCCAGGGAGCGGGTGCGGCGGCTTCGATTGCCGCCGGCTACCCGCGATGGCCCCCCCGAGCGGAGGAACGGAGGTCCGTGTATGTAAACACGGACCTCGGCTCTGTGTGAAGGGGGAAGGGCTGTGATCACAGCCTTCCTGTATACGAAGGCTGTGACCACTTCCCTTCCCCAGATAGTGCAGTCCCCCTACAGTTAGAACACGCCCAGGGAACATAGTTAACCCTTAGAGCGCCCCCTGCAGGTTAACCCCTTCACTGCCAATGGCATTTACACAGTAATCAGTGCATTTTTATAGCACTGATCGCTGTATAAATGCCAATGGTCCCAAAAAAGTGTCAAAATAGTCCGACATGTCCGCTGAAATATCGCAGTACCGCTAAAAATCGCAGATCGCCGCCATTACTAGTAAAAAAAAACAAAAAAAACCCCCCAAAAATGAATTCTCATCATCCGTAAACGCGACCACTTTTGCGCAAACCAATCAATAAACGCCGTTTGTGATTTTTTTTATCGTAAATATGAGGAAGAATATAAATCGGCCAAAAACGGTGAAAAAAAATGTTTTTTTTATATTTTTTTTTTTTATTTGTATTCTAGCAAAAAGTAAGACATTTGGGTTTTTTTGCAAAATTGTCGCTCTTCTTTTGTTTATAGCGGTGATCAGAAATGATGCAGAGGTGATCAAATACCACCAAAAGAAACCTCTGCTTGTGGGAAAAAAAGGACGCAAATTTCGTTTGGGTACAACGTCGCACGACCGCACAATTTTCAGTTAAAGCGACACAGTGCCGAATCGCAAAAAGGGCTCCGGTCCTAAAGCTGGAAATCCTTCCGGGGCTGAAGTGGTTAAAAGACTTGCTCTTGTCGCTACAAACATCCCTGATTACAGATCTCTCATCACTATTTACCAGGATCTCAGCTGACATCCATGCAATAGATGATAGAGTGACTCACATTGAACGGAGCATGGAGGAATGCACCACTACTGTGAATGACCTAATAGACACGTATGACCATATAAAAGATGAGCAATCCTGGATTAGGGGCAAATTAGCAGATTTGGTAGATAGATCCCGTATGAACAACATAAAACAACGAGGAGTCCCAGAATCTTTTCTACCAACAGACATTCCTAAATACGCTAAAGAGCCTATACACGCCATTTTGTCTGATGCGCCTCAAAGGGACCTTATAATTGACAGAACACACAGGATTGCAAAACCATCTCAACTAGTGGCCTCCATTCCCAGAGATATACTCATGAGGGTGCATTTCTTCCATACTAAGGAGAAACTCCTCTCAGCAGTCAGAACAAATGCACCGCTTCTCCCTTCCTATGATGGTATACAGCTCTTACCAGATCTGTCAAAATTCACTCTGCAATTAAGGAGACAGCTAAGTTCAGTTACAAGAAATGGAGCATCACATATGATCAATGAGCTCAAAAAAGGCATGCAACTCCTGCACTCATGGGGTATCATCCACCCCTGGAAACTACTCCACCTAAGGAGCAACGCAAACCAAAATTGGGGTTTAAACCCCGAATGGGCCCATCTCATGTTTCAATTACCTACTGCTTCTCCTCGCTACAAGCTTGTACACACAGTTATACACCCAATACACCCAATATTGACTTTTATACCACCTCTACAGATTTCCTGGTATCACATCACACAGGAATAGTTACTCACAAGTTACAAGATTTGCGTTTATCTATACTACTAACTTTTGTCATCATTATACAGCTATAACCTCATCCTCTGCATGAGTTTAGAGATCCTATCCAGGAGCACAGGGAACCACATCTACCCTCACCCCCCAGGAGAAAGGACCAAGAAACTGCCTACTATTTCCAACTAACTGTAAGTGCCTACGACCTACCAGGTCACCCAATTCTTCACAGACATGCCACTGACTGTACTATCACTAAATGCTAACGGGCTTAACCACCCAGGAAAAAGACATTCCCTCTAGAAAACAGCTCGCAGCCTTAAATGTGACATAATATGCATACAGAAGACACACTTTGATATATCGTTTACCCCCATGATTATGAATAAACACTTCCCATATATCTACAAGGCCTCTTTCTCAGCCAAAAAAAGTCGTGATTAGAGTTGAGCGGACATCTGGATGTTCGAGTTCGTCGGGTTTGGCCGAACTTCGCGAAAAAGTTCGAGTTCGGCACCGAACTTGACCCCGAACCCCATTGAAGTCAATGATGACCCGAACTTTTGGGCACAAAAATGGCTCTAAAAAAGTAATGGAAAGGGCTAGAGGGCTGCAAAAGGAAGCAAAATGGGGGTAAGAGTAGGACAAATGCCCTGCAAACAAATGTGGATAGGGAAATCACTTAAAATCACATGAAAATTGGAGGAGGAGGTGGATGTGGAGTAGGAGCCTAGAGGTTGTAGAGGCGGTGACCATGGCGGTGTAGGTGGAAGTGGAGGTGGAGGAGGAGGAGGTAGCGAACGCTGTTTTTTGTTTGTTTGTTTTTTTTTTCTAATTAGCCCCCAAAATATTGAGACATATTAAAAAAAAAAAGTATACCAATGGCTGTGTGAGGCCAGTCTAAATGTCTATTCTGCACAAAGTACGGACAAGTCTTGTGGGACCCATGCCTGGTTCATTTTAATAAACGTTAGCTTGTCCATGTTGGCTGTGGACAGGTGGCTGCTCTTGTCTGTGATAATGCCCCCTGCCATGCTAAACACATGTTCAGACAATACACTGGCTGAAGGGCAGGCCAGCACCTCCAAGGTATAAAGGGCAAGCTCAGGCCATGTGCCCAATTTGAAGACCCAGAAGTTGAATGGGGCAGACCCATCAGTCAGTATGTGTAGGCGTGTGCACACATACTGCTATACCATGTTGCTAAAATGCTGCCTCCTGCTAAGATGTTGCCTATCAGCTGGTGGTGCTGTTTGTTGTGGCATGCTGCTGACAAAGCTTTTCCACATTTAAGCCATACTAACCCTGCTTTCTGAGGTGCTGGCGGTGCCACAGCTGCATTGGCGACCTCTTCCTCCTCCTCCTCTGCCTTCGCCTTGTGCTTCCAATGAACCCATGGAGTCATTTGGGAATGCCCTCAGCAGCGCGTCTACCAGCGTGCGCTGGTAGTCGCGCATCTTCCGATCACGCTCCAGTGAGGGAATTAAGGATGGCACGTTGTCCTTGTAACGGGGATCCAGCAGGATGGCCACCCAGTAATCAGCACAAGTTAAAATGTGGGCAACTCGGCTGTCGTTGAGCAGGCACTGCAGCATGTAGTCGCTCAGGTGTGCCAGGCTGCCCAGAGGCAAAGACAAGCTGTCCTCTGTGGGAGGTGTATCATCTGTGTCCTCCGTATCCCCCCAGCCACGCTCCAGTGATGCCCACGAGCTGCATTGGGTGCCACCCTGCTGTGAACACGGTTCCTCCTCCTCCTCATCATCATCATCCTCGTCCTCCTCATCCTCCAGAACTGTCCCCTGGCTTGAAAATGTTTGACCTGGCCTATACTGTTGCAGGAACACACCCTCCGAGCCACTTGTGAATGACTGGCCTGATAACCATGGAAATGACACCTCTTCCTCCTCCTCTTGTGCCACATCCTCTTCCATCATCGCCCAAAGTGTTTTTTCAAGGAGACATAGAAGTGGGATAGTAACGCTGAGAACAGCGTCATCGGAACTGGCCATGTTGGTGGAGTACTCGAAACAATGCAATATGGTACACAGGTCTCGCATGAAGGCCTACTTGTTGGTGGTGAAGTGGTGCTGTTCCGCAGAGCGACTGACCCGTGCATGCTGCAGCTGAAACTCCACTATTGCCTGCTGCTGCTTGCACAGTCTCTCCAGCATGTGCAAGGTGGATTTCCACCATGTGGGCACGTCGCCTAGGAGGCGGTGAGCGGGAAGGCTGAAGTTCCGCTGCAGCACATACAGGGGAGCAGCAGCAGGGTGAGAACGCCGAAAGTACGCACAGACGGTCCGCACTTTCTGCAGCAGCTCTGACATATCCGGGTAGTTTTTTAGAAATTTCTGCACCACCAAATTCAGCACGTGCGCCAGGCAAGGGATGTGCGTCAAACCAGCTAGGCCCAGAGCTGCTACAAGATTTCGCCCATTATCGCACACCACCAGGCCGGGCTTGAGGCTCAGTGGCAACAACCACTCATCGTTCTGTTCTTCAATGCCCGTCCACAGCTGCTGCGCAGTGTGGGGTTTATCCCCCAAACATATCAGTTTTAAAATAGCCTGCTGTCGTTTCCTCCTGGATGTGCTGAAGTTGATGGTGAAGGTGTTACACTGAGCGGATGAGGAGGTGGTAGAGGAGGAGGAGGAAGCGCAGTAGGAGGAGGAGGCAACAGGAGGTAAAGAGAAATGCCCTGCAATCCTTGGGACAAGGACATGCGCCAAACGGCTAGCCGCCTCAGGCCCACCTGCCACTACATTTTCCCAGTGTGCAGTTAGCGAGATATAGTGTCCCTGCCCGTGCTTACTGGTCCACGTATCAGTGGTTATGTGGACCTTGCCACAGATGGCGTTGCACAGTGCACACTTGATCTTGTCCCCGACTTGTTTGTGCAGGGAAGGGATGGCTCGCCTGGAAAAGTAGTGGTGGCTGGGAACCACGTACTGTGGGACAGACATCAGGTTTTTAAAACTGTCCGTGTCCACTTGATGGAATGACAGCATTTCAAAGGCCAGGAATTTTGAAATGCTGGCATTCAGGGCCAGGGATCGCGGGTGGGTAGGGGGGTACTTCTCTCCAGTGTTTGGGAAATGGAGAGCTGTAAGCTTCCATGGGACCGTGTGCTAGGGGACGGTGGCAGACATGGTGGCGTTGCTGTCACATCGTCTGTTTGCTGGGTGGCAGGCGAGACTGGCACAGTAGAGGTGGAGGAAGAGGCCGAGGCAGCAGCAGAAGAGGAAGCAGGAGGAGGCTGAGACCTTTCTTGGATTTTGAGGTGCTTATTCCACTGCAGCTCGTGCTTTGCATGTAGATGCCTGGTCATGCAGGTTGTGCTCAGGTTTAGAACATTTATGCCTCGCTTCAGGCTCTCATTGCACAGCGTGCAAACCCCTCGTGTCTTGTCGTCAGCACACTGTCTGAAGAACTGCAACACCGGGTAACGCCTTTGAGCTGCTTTGGTGTGCTAGGTGCCTGGGTGTGGTGGATAGTAGCAGGCATACTGTCTAGGGGACGGTCGCTCCGCTTTTGCAACCTGCTTCCCCTTTTGCTGTGCTGGTGCCTATGTGCGACCACCACCTCTTCCTCCAAACTGCACATGTCACTCGCATGAGCTTCATTCCATGTGTGGTCTAGGACCTCATCAACCTCCACATCATCTTCCACCCACCCTTCACTACTGCCCTCCTTGTCAGTCTGCACACTGTAGAAAGCCGCAGCAGTTGGCACCTGTGTTTCGTCATCATCAGAGATGTACTGCGGTGGTGTTTCCATGTCCTCATCCTGAAACAGAAGTGGTTGGGCATCGGCGCACTCAATGTCTTCCACTTCTGGGGCAGGGCTATGTGGATGGCAGACGGAATGCACACCAGCAGAGTCATCAAAAAGCATAAGAGATTGCTGCATGACTTGGGGCTCAGACTGCTTGGCTGATTTACAAGGGGCTGAGGTGAAAGACAGATGGCCATGGGGTTCAGGTGCCAACTCTGAGCTTTCAGCAAGGGACCGGGTGGGAGACAATGTGAAGGAACTGGAGGCATTGTCAGCCACCCAATCTACTATCGCCTGTACTTGTTCTGGCCTCATGTACTATGTAGCACTATTTATTAACACTAAAAAAAAGAAAAATAAACTATTATTCTTTTTTTTTTTAAAACAGCAATGTAGACACACTTTTTATTTTTGTGCAAGAAATGCACCGCTCTCACCAACAGCAGGAACCTCTCCCTACTCCACTATTAGATGATTTTAGAACTATAATCTGTCCCTCACATCACCGACAGGAACCTCTCCCTACTGCACTATGAGATGATTTTAGAACGATAATCTGTCCCTCACAGCACCGACAGGAACCTCTCTCTACTCCAGTATGAGATGATTTTAGAACGATAATCTGTCCCTCACAGCACAGACAGGAACCTCTCCCTTCACCAGTATGAGATGATTTTAGAACGATAATCTGTCCCTCACAGCACCCACAGGAACCTCTCCCTACTCCACTATGAGATGATTTTAGAACGATAATATGCCCCTCCCAGCACCGACAGGAACCTCTCCCTACTCCACTATGAGATGATTTTCGAACGATAATATGTCTCTCACAGCACCGGCAGGAACCTCTCCCTACTCCACTATGACATGATTTTAGAACGATAATATGTCCCTCACAGCACCGACAGGAACCTCTTCCTACACCAGTATGAGATGATTTTAGAATGATAATCTGTCCCTCACAGCACCGACAGGAACCGGAACCTACTGCAGTATGAGATGATTTTAGAACGATAATATGTCCCTCACAGCACCGACAGGAACCTCTCCCTACTCCACTATGAGATGATTTTAGAACGATAATATGTCCCTCCCAGCACCGACAGGAACCTCTCCCTACTCCACTATGAGATGATTTTATAACGTTAATCTGTCCCTAACAGCACCGGCAGGAACTTCTCCCTACTCCACTATGAGATGATTTTAGAACGATAATATGTCCCTCACAGCACCGACAGGAACCTCTTCCTACACCAGTATGAGATGATTTTAGAACAATAATCTGTCCCTCACAGCACCGACAGGAACCGGAACCTACTGCAGTATGAGATGATTTTAGAACGATAATATGTCCCTCACAGCACCGACAGGAACCTCTCCCTACTCCACTATGAGATGATTTTAGAACGATAATATGTCACTCACTGCACCGACAGGAACCTCTCCCTAATCCACTATGAGATGATTTTAGAACGATAATCTGTCCCACACAGCACTGACAGGAACCTCTCCCTACTGCAGTATGAGATGATTTTAGAACGATAATCTGTCCCTCACAGCAACAACAGGAACCTCTCCCTATTCCACTATGAGATGATTTTAGAATGATAATCTGTCCCTCACAGCACCGACAGGAACCTCTCCCTACTCCACTATGAGATGATTTTAGAACGATAATATGTCCCTCACAGCACTGACAGGAACCTCTGCCTACTCCACTATGAGATGATTTTAGAACGATAATCTGTCCCTCACAGCACCGACAGGAACCTGTCCCTACTGCAGTATGAGATGATTTTAGAACGATAATCTCTCCCTCAATCCACCAACAGGAACCTCTCCCTACTCCACTATGAGATGATTTTAGAACGATAATATGTCCCTCACAGCACCGACAAGAACCTCTCCCTACTCCACTATGAGATGATTTTAGAACGATAATCTGTCCCTCACAGCACCGACAGGAACCTCTCCCTATTCCACTATGAGATGATTTTAGAACGATAATCTATCCCTCACAGCACAGAGAGGAACCTGTCCCTACTGCAGTATGAGATGATTTTAGAACTATAGTATGTCCTTCACAGCACCGACAGGAACCTGTCCCTACTCCACAATGAGATGATTTTAGAATGATAATATGTCCCTCACAGCACCGACAGGAACCTCTCCCTACTCCACTATGAGATTGTGACAAGACTCACTTTGGGCGGGGGGTTCGTAGAACCCAGAATCCCTTGGAGAGGTTGGGAAACCCTTGTCTCAGCTCACCAGGCCCCTCTTATGCCTAAGTGACCCTGTGTCTTTTAGGTGCACAGGGTGACCAAGAAATTGGACAGCTATTTAATTGACATTGCTTAAATGTGGACTTCATGGTTACTTGTGAATTGTTAATTAACTATTGTTGGATGTGTTTATACTCATAACAATGTGCTTTGTAGTTTGTGATTTAGCAGATGGTACGTCTGGCCTTGAAGATCACCTAGGCTAGTTAAAGGACTAGATAATTAGTTCATGTTAATGAAGTAATGTGATCAGGAGGGGAGGGGGGAAAGTGCTCCTGATATGGTATATATATTTGTGTGTGTTGGTTCAAATAAACAATCCATGTTCCTACAAGCTAGTGTTGTATAGTTTGTTTGGGTGGCTATAACATCTGATCTCTGATGTTCGGACTGAAGGGAGCGGTATTCTGACGGAAGTACTCAAGCGGAGTGGGTCGGTACCGTTACATTGGTGGCAAGCGGTGGGATGATTCCTGCAGTCTGGGACATCCAAACCTCCACTGGGATCCAAGGTCAGGATAGCAGAAGAGGAGAGATACAGATACCAGCCACCATGGAAGAGGAATTTGGAAGGAGGTTGCGAGAGATGCAGATACAGAACAGAGGACCAGTATCAGAGTAGGTCCTGCTGAGATGGAATGATGCTATCCGCTGCGAACTCTGGAAGGAAACGCTAGCCCGTGAGCAGCGCCACCAACGAAAAATTCTCCTCTCCAACCAGGAAAGGTACTGGTCGCAGTATGGATTGCGGGTACCATTTTTGGGAGAAAAACCACACAAGGAGCAGACAGCTGAGTTATGCAGGCTGGTCTGGGCAGAGATGTGGCTGGATGAGAGCTACAGAGCCCTCCAGTGGCATGTATCCCAAGCATGCCCTTGGATAGCAGATGACAGCCCAACTGAAGGCTTTGGCTACGGCGGCCTGGGACTGTTGTATGTGAAGCTGTCAGGGGACCCTAACTTTGGGAGCAATTTTAAAATAAACTATTATTCTTTTTTTTTTTAAAACAGCAATGTAGACACACTTTTTATTTTTGTGCAAGAAATGCACCGCTCTCACCAACAGCAGGAACCTCTCCCTACTCCACTATTAGATGATTTTAGAACTATAATCTGTCCCTCACAGCACCGACAGGAACCTCTCCCTACTACAGTATGAGATGATTTTAGAACGATAATCTGTCCCTCATAGTACCGACAGGAACCTCTCCCTATTCCACTATGAGATGATTTTAGAGGGATAATCTGTCCCTCACAGCACCGACAGGAACCTCTCCCTACTCCACTATGAGATGATTTTAGAACGATAATATGTCCCTCCCAGCACTGACAGGAACCTCTCCCTACTCCAGTATGAGATGATTTTCGAACGATAATATGTCCCTCACAGCACCGACAGGAACCTCTTCCTACACCAGTATGAGATGATTTTAGAACGATAATCTGTCCCTCACAGCACCGACAGGAACCTGTCCCTACTGCAGTATGAGATGATTTTAGAACGACCACG
>BLSH010538984.1:422076-433242 GCA_018402905.1 Glandirana rugosa
ATACCAGCCACCATGGAAGAGGAATTTGGAAGGAGGTTGCGAGAGATGCAGATACAGAACAGAGGACCAGTATCAGAGTAGGTCCTGCTGAGATGGAATGATGCTATCCGCTGCGAACTCTGGAAGGAAACGCTAGCCCGTGAGCAGCGCCACCAACGAAAAATTCTCCTCTCCAACCAGGAAAGGTACTGGTCGCAGTATGGATTGCGGGTACCATTTTTGGGAGAAAAACCACACAAGGAGCAGACAGCTGAGTTATGCAGGCTGGTCTGGGCAGAGATGTGGCTGGATGAGAGCTACAGAGCCCTCCAGTGGCATGTATCCCAAGCATGCCCTTGGATAGCAGATGACAGCCCAACTGAAGGCTTTGGCTACGGCGGCCTGGGACTGTTGTATGTGAAGCTGTCAGGGGACCCTAACTTTGGGAGCAATTTGGAGTGGCGGTTGGACAATATCATGGATTACAGAGAAGAAATAGTGAATGTCTCAGAAGTGCACTGGGCACTGGAAGATATAGAGTTTCTGGCCGTTCAGGAATGGGAGCTGGAGATCACCTACAGACAGCTGCTAGACTCTGCTCAGTGCCAGGGCTGGGCTCCCTTTGCCTGGGACTATCCAGAAGTACCAGCTGACAGTCCTGAAATCTCAGCTGAAGTGTCAGCAATGGAGCAGAGCAACAGTGTGCTTTGCCCATCTCCACCCACAGCTATGGAAGCAGAGGTCTTATGGCAGATGCAGCAAGTGCTGACTGACCTTGAACCTGTTTCTACACAGGACGAGCTTGGATTGAGAAATGCGTCTGTCCCACAGAAGTTCAAGGGCTCGGAAGAAGAGGAAGCTGTCCTCACTCCCAGACATGGGTCACAGAAAGCATGGATTTGATTGCCTTTTCATCAGAGGATGTTTTGGGTGATAAGTCACCTGCCAAAGTGTTGCCACTGGGCCCAAGTGAAGCCAAAACGTGCCCTGGACTTTCTGCAGTTCCAGAGACTGGGGATTTAATAGACTTTTCTGTAGAGGGGGAACCACCTAACGAATCCCCAGGAGAAGAGCTGGCAGCAGGACAGAGTACTGCAGACCCCTGCTCTACACCCGTGGCAGTTTCAGAGGCCCAAAGTGAGAAGGTAGTGATTCTTCTTCCCCAGTGGATTTCAGAGATGCAGGAAGGGGAAGCAGCCATCCCCCCTCCCCAACAAGTATGCGTGCACCTGGGAGACAGAACAAAAGAAAGGGCATCCCAGCAGCAGACGGTGCACGTGAATAATCACACCAACCCAGCTGAAGTACTGGCAAGTAGACAGAGGGTCCAATACCTCTGCCCCACAACTGCAGCAGTTCTGGGGGCCCAGTGTGAGGAGGTGGCAGTCACTCCCAAGCAGCAGATTGGGATTCTAGGAGGCAATGCAATTGGCACCTCACAACTGCAGCTTGATCTGGTGTCGATGGATGGGCCTGCAGTCTCCACTAACAGAAACTCAGCAGAAGTGCTGGCAACAGGGCAGAGTGCTACCAACCTCTGCCTAACACCAGCAACAACTGTGGAGTTCCAGGGAGCTGGGGCAGTTGGCCTCCCTCCTCAACAATTCACCAGAGCAGATGATGTGGGGTCCCTAGCAGAAGCGCTGGCAACAGGGCAGAGTGCTGCTGGCCTCTGCCCTCAAACAACAAAAGATGCAGTATCCAGATGTATACCCCAGGGATGGTGGGCAGTCAGCCCAGAGCCCCAACAGCATGATGAAGTGAGCCCAGCCACCCTGTCTTCTTTCCAGCAGCTGACAGGTCTCCAGGGAGAAGGGCCAGTCCACACTTCTTCCCAGCAGCGGGTCTGTTCTCCAAGAAAGGCAGAGGTTGGCTGGGTGAGTAATGCTTTGCTTGGGACAATTTGTTTGGGGTACTGTGTGGGTATAGACATTGGGGGACTGGAACTACCAACTAACTTCGGAGTCAACCCGTCGGGGGTCTCCTCCTGTGTTAGTCTTCTGCCAAAAGGGGAGAGATGTGACAAGACTCACTTTGGGCGCGGGGCCCGTGCAACCCAGAATCCCTTGGAGAGGTTGGGAAACCCTTGTCTCAGCTCACCAGGCCCCTCTTATGCCTAAGTGACCTCTGTGTCTTGGGTGACCAAGAAATTGGACAGCTATTTAATGGACATTGCTTAAATGTGGACTTCATGGTTACTTGTGAATTGTTAATTAACTATTGGGGGATGTGTTTATACTAATAACAATGTGCTTTGTAGTTTGTGATTTAGCAGACGGTACGTCTAGCCTTGAAGATCACCTAGGCTAGTTAATGGACTAGGTTCATGTTAATGAAGTAATGTGATCAGGAGGGGAGGGGGGAAAGTGCTCCTGATATGGTATATATATATATTTGTGTTTGTTATTTCAAATAAACAATCCATGTTCCTACAAGCTAGTGTTGTATAGTTTGTTTGAGTGGCTATAACATCTGATCTCTGATGTTCGGACTGAAGGGAGCGGTATTCTGACAGAAGTACTCAAGCGGAGTGGGTCGGTTCCATTACAGAGATGATTTTAGAACGATAATCTGTCCCTCACAGCACCAAAAGGAATTTCTTCCTAATTCACTATGAGATGATTTTAGAACGATAATATGTTCCTCATAGCACCGACAGGAACCTCTCCCTACACCACTATGAGATGATTTTAGAGGGATAATCTGTCCCTCACAGCACCGACAGGAACCTGTCCCTACTGCAGTATGAGATGATTTTAGAACGATAATATGTCCCTCACAGCACCAACAGGAACCTCTCCCTACTACACTATGAGATGATTTTAGAACGATAATATGTCCCTCACAGCACCGACAGGAACCTCTCCCTACTCCACTATGAGATGATTTTAGAACAATAATATGTCCCTCACAGCACCGACAGGAACCTCTCCCTACTCCAGTATGAGATAATTTTAGAACGATAATGTGACTCCAGCTCATATAGGGGCTGGGTCACATGATGCTCTAGCCAATCACAGCCATGCCATTAGTAGGCATGGCTGTGATGGCTTCTAAGGGCAAATGAGTGAAACGCTTGTTGATTGGCTGCCCTGCAGCTATTCAACAGGCGCCAAAAATAGTCTGGGTCACATGATGCACTGGCCAATCACAGCCATGCCATTAGTAGGCATGACTGTGATGGCTTCTAAGTGCAAACGAGTGAAACAATTGTTGATTGGCTGCACTGCAGCTATTGAAAAGGTGCGAAAAATACCCGAATATCGAACCCGAACCCGGACTTTTTCTCAAATGTCCGGGTTCAGGACATGGACACCCCAAAGTCCGGTACGAACCCGAACTTTAGAGTCTGGGTTCGCTCAACTCTAGTAGTGATTAAAAACACTGACTTCCAACTTACACAACTAATCACAGACCCAGGCGGTTGATTCATTATTCTGATTTGCAATATTAACAAAACTGAATACATGATAGCGAATTTATATGCTCCCAATGATCACCAAATGCACTTGGACAGCTGCTCATGTGTGGCGACTTAAATATAGTCCCAGATGTCCAACTTGACTCCACATCAACAACAAAACGTTGAGAGTCTCCCTTGAAAAGTTTCTTTCCTCACACAAACTATTTGATGCATGAAGCTGTTACCACATGTCAGAGAAAGACTACACTTACTTCTCCCCTCTTCACAGATCCTATTCAAGGATTGACCTATTTCTCTCATTTCAAATCTTTTTTATTGAAACATTTTTTAAGTTCAACAAAAGAGACAAATATAAAAAGCTAGAGTCTGTTAAACTTATACTCTCATACAAAATGCACAAAGAAAAACAAGTAAATGCCTATAATACGGGATATTGTTAGAGAGATACAATATCTATTGAACAACTATAGGTAACCGTTTAGGGATATAAGGAAAAAGCAAAAAACAAAGTAAAACAAAAAACAAGATATCAAAACGAGAAAATAGCTGGCAGGAGAGGCCCCGCTGTCCCCCTGGTCACCCCATCTGGGAACAAACTGTAACCGGGAAGACAGACACTAACCCCCTCCGCACCAGAGAACATTACCAAATAAGAGGCTTTTGTGGGCATGACCTCTGCTGTATCAAAATGAACTAAAGTTAGCCTAACGGTCATACCCCGTTTTTATAGACCACTTAGAGAGAGTTTATATTACCCTCCTCCAACCAGATGGTTGGGAAGGAATGGAACAACCCATGTAACATACTGACCCCAGCAAATAAAATAAGCAACATAATCGCAACAAGATGAAAGGGAAAGCAGTCATAGAAAAAAAGAAGAGAGGGAAAACTAAGGAGAGGAAGAAAGAAAATAGATACCAGGGAAGTTATTTGAAAGAGTAAAAGAAAGAGGGTCACACCGGGAGTTTAATATAGTTCTTCCAGGGTTCCCAAACAAGATCAACTTTAGGGGAAGTATCAAGGATAATATTGGCCAGCTTTTCCTGAACCATGATCCAGGATATTTTCTGTTTAGTCTCAGTGAAAGACACAGAAGGACGCTTCCGAGACCTGGCTATTGTGATCTTGGCACCCAGTAAAATGAATTGGATGAGTTTAAATAAAGGTTTGGACAGTCCATCAGGTTTCGAGTTGAGTAGGGCTATTTCTGGACACTGAGGAACCGGGAAGCCCGAGATCTTACGGATTAGGTGGAAAATTTTGTCCCAAAATCCCCTAAGGTGAGGGCATTCCCACCACGTGTGGAGGAAGGTGCCCACGTGCTCGCATCCCCTGAAGCAGAAGCTGGAGGAGTTAGGGAACATAACTGCTAACCGGGATGGTACCAAATACCACCTTGTAAAACCTTTAAATTGGCTTCCTTCAAGGAAATATTTGCGATCCCCTTAAAGCATTGCATAAACAACGAGGTCCATTTGTCCACATCCCACTCCACGTCCAGATCCCTTTCCCATTTTTCCACAAACGGTGGTTTGGTTGAGTCCTCCATCAGTGAAGCATAAATCAAAGAGATACCACCTCTTAGATCCACAGTTACCGAACACCATTGTTCATATGGGGTAATGCCTGTATGATCATTCCTGGATTTCCACCAGGAGGTCAGGAAATGATGTATTTGCAAGAAGCAAAATTTTTCCGAGAGTGGCATATCTAGCTTGTTAATGCAATGTGATAAAAACAGAGGGCCGGCCAACGTTATAAAATGGCCTATACGATATAAACCTTTGTCCGTCCACCACTTAAAAGCCCTGATGTCTAAACCGGGTGGAAACTGGGGGTTATGAAAGAGATGAGTGAGAGGACGGAGATTTGAGATTATATTGGGGGATTTGAAAACAGAATCGCAAAGGGCTATAGAGTGGGACAGAGTAGGGGAAAGTATCGGGGGTCTCAATTTATGGGAGGCTCCCACCAGGAAATCAATAGTATTGAGAGGAACTGCCTGTCTCTCTATTTTGACCCAATCCGGTGTATTCTCTCTGGAGAAGATGGTTGAGAACTGAGCTAATTGAGCTGCCTGATAATATTTAAAGAGGTGTGGGAGTCCTAGTCCCCCCTGGTTATGTCTCCTATAAAGCACCTTATCTGAACATCTAAAACCTCTACGGGCCCAAATGAATTTCAGGATTAGGGATTGCAGTTTTTGCAAGTTAGACTTTCTAACTGGAATGGGGAGAGCCCTGAAGAAATAAAGAATCCTAGGGAGGAGGGTCATTTTGACCGTGTGTATCCTACCCAACCAAGAAAGGCCCTCCTGGTCCCATCTAGAGAGATCCTGTGCCAATTTATTAAGTAAGGGGGGTAATTGGCTTCAAAGAGTTTGTTGATGTTAGCTGTCAGATTGATCCCCAGGTCAGGAATCTGGGAAGACTTCCAAGTGAACTTATATTGATCTTTTAGTCAGAGTATAATTTGTTCTGGTATAGATATATTCAAAGCTGCGGATTTAGACCAGTTTACGCATAGACCTGAAATTTCTCCAAATGTTTGGAGTAACTGAATAACCCAGGGAGTAGATGTGAAGGGGGAGGAGATGAACAGGAGCAAATCGTCTGCAAATAGCGCGCATTTGTGCGAGCAAGAACCATATTCTATCCCCTGGATATCTGGGTTCTCCCTAATGGCAATGGCCAAAGACTCCATCGCTATCGCGAAAATGAATGGGGATAGAGGGCATCCTTGTCTAGTGCCACGAAAGATAGGGAAAGGTTCAGAGTAAAAGTTATGCAATTTGACCTGGGCACTAGGGTTTGAGTATAGGGCCTTTAAGGTTTGGATAAATCTAGGGCCAAAACCCCATCTATCCAAGACTTCAAAGAGATAAGATCAATCTACCGTGTCAAAGGCTTTTTGCAAGTCGACAGATAAGATATATCCCTCCTGAGTAGAGCCCCCATCCCAATTCAAGTTAAGTAGAGACACAATATCAACTGCTCTGCGGATCTGGTCAGGGCCTTGCCTGCCCGGAATAAAGCCTACTTGGTCTTTATGAATATATTGGCCTATAAATTTAGACAGTCTATTAGCTAAAACTTTAGTCACAATTTTGAGGTCATTATTTATCAGAGATGGGTCTGTAGTTGCTAACATCAGATTGGTCCTTTCCAGGTTTGGGGATAACTGACACAAATGCTCTATTAGCATCGCTTTGTAGGACTGTACCGGTCCTTAATGAATTGAAGAATTTTGTTAGGTAAGAAGCAATAACTGGACCAAAGGTTTTGTAGTAGCCCGTGGAAAAGCCATCTGGGCCAGGGGCCGAGCCTTTCTTAAGGTTATCATCTCCAAAACCTCTGCATCATTAAAGGGTGATTCTAGAGAGGATATGTGATTCTCCGACAGTCTGGGAAAGGTGATGGAATTCAAAAAGGCTTCAAGGGAAGGGGAGGAGGCCGCTTGACCCGTGTCATAAAGTTTGGCATAGAAATTTTGAAAGATGGACATAATCCGCTTTGGGTTCTGAGTGAGAATGCCCAAATGATCCCTGATCTTAAGAAAAGGAGTAGGAACGACACCTGGGGGACAATCTGGCAGCCAACCAGGGGCCTATGTGATCTCTTTGCAAATACAAGTGGGCTCTAGACCCTGAGAAAATAGTCCTTGAGTTCCTTCTCTAGCATTACACAATGTACTGGGTTATTCAGGAGGGATTCATTTAAGCGCCATTGGAGGTTCCTCACTCCACCTGGCTCAACTTTGATATGTATTATTACCAGAGAGTGATCCGACATGGGAGAGTCCTTAATAGAGGATTTGAGGATCAAAGGGGATATAGCAGCTGGGACAAAAATATGGTCTATTCTTGCCATAATCTTATGTGGGGCTGAGTAGTGAGTGTAGTCCCTCCCCCTAGGATTTAGTTCCCTCCAGATATCTATGAAACCTAATGAGAAAAGTAGTCTAGCGAGCTTAAGGCTATATTTCGGAGGCCGAATTAGGCGAGGTGCTCCTGAGCCTGACTTATTGAGCATGGGGTCAAAGGCCAGATTAGAGTCCCCTCCCAATATAACATTCCCCTCTAGATGGGGTAGGATACGATTAAATAACCCATGGAGAAATTTAGCTTGACCTAGATTTGGAGCGTAGTATGATAAGAGAGAATACATCACCCCCCTAAGGTTCCTATCAATAGAATAAATCTCCCCTCTGGGTCTTTAACTTCTTTCATGAGGGTAAAGGCTAGGTGCTTAGTGAAAAAGATACCCACACCTCTCTTCTTATTTGGAGCGTTTGCCAGAAAGAATTGTGGATAACTGGAGTGTATGTATTTAGGAACATAATGCTCTGGGAAGTGGGTTTCTTGAAGCATGAGTATGTCAAGATGATGGGAACGGGCTAAACTATTTTTTCCGTTTTATGGGGGAATTAAGGCCCTGTACGTTATGCGAAGCCACTCTCAAAAAAGATGGTGAATTAGCGGACATGGTAACTGTGTGAGGATCGATCTACATGCCACACTGACCAAGGACTCACCTGACCCGGAGAGAAGGACCTGTCAAACCAAACAAATATGGGGATGATCCATGAGGGCCCTCTACGAACGAGACTTCCCTGGTGTCTGAAAAGAGAAAACAGAAGCAGAGAGGTAACAAGAGGATGGAACAGAAGAGATCGATAAGAGACAAAAAAAACAAACAAAGGAGGGGAGCGGCAAAGACTAGCCACGAACCCCCCAGATTTCTGGGAGTGAAGGGACTAGAAGACCCCCTCACCAGCAGGAAACAGAAGTTAGGTGTCTGCCAAAACAGCAGAGCTACATCTGACAAAGGGAATACCATCAAAAATATCCCGAAGTCAGAGGGAGGAGCATGGCCTCCTTCCCGGCCACTCCTTTGGAGCCAAAACGAGGATAGAACTGATAGCTTACCCTGAAGAAGCAGAATTATCTATTATTAAAAATACAACTACAAACCCCCTTGGAAGCCCCCGACTGGATAGGCCGGGGTCACCAGAATGGACCCTTCGGGACCCGTAAGAGGGTCTCCACCAGTTCCCTGACTTGAGGATCAATTAAATTCAGGGGGATTTATCAAAACAATTAAAACTCGTCCCAGTAAACCTGCAACAAGGTGTGTGAGGCAAAAAAGGGACAGCCTGCAGTTGGCCTCCACCCCCCCCCCCAGAGAGGAACAAGCCCGGGAGGAGGAGAGGAGGGAAGCCAACCCCAGACCGCCCATCCAAAATGTAAAAAAGGATTTACGCATTTAAGGGATATTAGTCAACCAAACAGTAGCAATCCTCAGTGAGGAGCACTAGCATTCAAAAGTCCATGAAAAAATTGAGGACCTAAAGAGAGGGAAAAAGATCAAAAATCAGGGAGGATGGGAGTCTTTGGCTCTCTTCTGTTGTTGCTTCCGCCACATTGGAAGAACGGGACTCTGAGGTGAGGGTCTCTTAGAGGGACCCACGTTCTTGAGGTGTGAAGATGAAGTAGAATCCAAGGAGATGAGATTGAGTTTGATCAACAACTCTTCCCCTTCTTGGAATGAAGAGAAGCCAAATTTCTTGCTTTTGAAAATAAAAGCCAAATGAAAAGGGAATGACCACCAGTATTTGATGGATGAATTAGTGAGAATTTCTAGGAGGGGCTTCAGAGATCTTCTTTTCTGTATAGTAGTGGGTGATAAGTCAGCGAAGACCTGGATAGAGTGACCTTGGATAGAGAGGTTGGGAGTGGATCTGGAGGCCTTCATGATCTCCTCCTTTACTCCATAAAAGTGGGGTTTTACCACAATGTCTCTAGGAAGTCCATCAGACCTCGGGGGCTGAAGAGCTCTGTGAGCCCTGTCTAGTTCCAGGCGGTGCTCCGGGATGCCTGGGATGATTTCTTTAATAAAGTCTCTCACGACCACATGTACGTCTGTGATGGCCTCAGGAATCCCCCGGATTCGGAAATTATAGCGTCTAGAGCGATTTTCCAGATTGTCTATTTTAGAAAGAGCCGATTCCAGTTGGTCCTGAAGATCCTGAATACGTGCTGCGTTTTGATTGATTCTGGAAACATATTGATCCGTCTTCTGCTCTATAGCGTCTATCCTAGTCCCCAAGCCCTGAAGGTCAGCCTGGATAAGTAATTTGAGAGGCAGTTTGGGCCAGGCCCTTAGAGAGCATTTCAGAAAAAAACTCCATCATCATCTGAAAGTCCGAGTGAGGTATCAGGGCCTGAGGGCTCGACGGGTCCAATTGTGGGTTAACAGGACTGTGCACTTTAAAAGGTGTTGTAATGAGTTCATCTAATGTCCGCTCCCATAGCGAAATTGTAGAAGCCGGGGAAAGGATCTGGGCCAAAGGTTGAGCTCCCGGGGGAGGCCCTGGGGAAGGTAGTACATGTGAGCCCCCGTCTGACCCGGCATCCATCTCCTCAGGGACCCCTGAGGTGGACTGGGGACCTTTAGACCCCTGTGGGCCCCTTTGAGGCTGGGGTATCAAAACCTAGTTGACGGGAGAGGTCCCGTCTGACTGCTCCCGATTGCATGATCCTAGGAGTAGAGGGTTTTCTAATAGGGGTAGCTAGGAGTGACCCCCACTTCAAAAAGAACCAAATAGGGAGAGATGGAGCAACCGTGAAAGCAAGTTTGTAGACGAATGAGAAAACAATCAAAATAATACTAAAGGTAAAGGAGAGTCAATTCCTAATGAAATAGGATGTGGCCCAGCAGTTTCTGTATATAAGAAAGTGATTTTATGGGTATCCAAGAGTCAGTCGCTGTATGATTGTTGCAAAAATTGGCCTGAGCCTCAGGCTCAATTATTGGGTCCTGCCCCAGATGACACTCATCAAACCCAGTCTGGCTAGGTAATCCTGATATTTCAGGTGGTATCCCAAATGCTATGAATGCCACTAGTGTCCCCTTTTGTGATCCCCCGCAGCCTCTGATGATTCAGCCCTCCTGCTGTGTAAGGGCGCCACAAGCTGCTGGATGATTAGGCCCAAGCCGCGGCCTCGATTAGGTAGGCGAGGCCGGGTGCGGGTATCCCATTGAAGCTCAAAGCATCGCGTCGTTCCAGGACTGCCCCCAATGTTGTCCCCCGCTCCCCTACCTCTTGAGCGGGTCAGCCGAGCTCCACTGCATGCGAAAAAGGCTCCAGTAAGGAACGGAGCTCCTGGCTTACACAGCCGCCATGGACTCTCCGCGCATGCGCACCTGATTGACCTATTTCTCACAAACAAATGTTTATTACAGAAGCGCAGCACAACTGTAATCCATGCCACAACTTGGTCGGACCACACACCTATCACTATTTCTATTTCAGACACCCATCAGCAGAATAACTCATATAAGAACAAATAAGGGACGTGGTCATGGTGCTGCTGCTGATGCTGGTGTTGCTGGTGTTGGTGGTTTTGGTGAACCTCCTGTTGGAAGGAGAGGACGTGGTCGAGGTGTGCCAGCTAACAGACTTTATCTTTATCACTATCCACACACCAGGCTGGTTCAACACCGTACCTAATGTCAACACGACGCGAAGACATTATTTGTAAACAAACACTCTTTATCCAGTTAGTCCACGCGTACGCGCCTCTCAGGTACCGCCGACACATTCGGTCCTCGAGGCAAGGAATGACCTCGGAAAAAGCGTACGTCACCTCGAGCCGACTGGGCGAGTTCTCCATCCCCTCGCCCCCTGTTGTAACCCCCGTCAGGACCTTGCTGCGCTACGAAACTCGAAGTTACCCTATGGGCGTGGGCCGGAGCGGATGG